>PVHP010035309.1:0-18822 GCA_004024765.1 Zapus hudsonius | reverse complement strand
TCCTAGGCTTTCCTCCAATACAGCCTGGAGCAAAAGAAGGCTGTCCTGAACCCTGCTGATAGAAGTGTTTACCTTTGCACCAAGAAGGTCTGAAAAGCACCAAATCCGCATTCGGCATGTGCCCAGGCAGCCTTCAAGGAGTTCATGCTCTATGTCTTAAGTCCTTATGAGACAGTCAGTGAAAAAACATGTCAGCAGGGCCTAGAGTGTTCCATGTGTGCTTTAATATGCTTGGGACAGACAGAGCATGCTTTCCTTACTGAGGAGCAGAAAGTCATGGAAATGTTGAAGACACAAGCTAAATAAAAAAAACATGCTTTACTGTCAGGCATGGTGGCGCACACTTTTAATCCCAGCACTTGGGAGGCAGAGATAGGAGGATCACCGTGAGTTTGAGACCACCCTGAGACTACATAGTGAATTTCAGGTCAGCCTGGGCTAGAAAGAGACCTTTCCTCAAAAAAAAAAAAAAAAAAAAGCTTTAAAATATTTTTTAAAATATCTTTATTATGAATAATTATATACATTGTATGAGCAAATCTTGTGAATGTGTCCCCATTTCCCTCCTCTCTGTCCCCTACCCCCTGGGGTACTTCCTCAGTGCACATACTGGATCTGTCCATAGGTTAGGGGGTTATGAACTACACCAGAGGGAGCCAGTAAAATATTTATTTTTTTATTCATGCATGCATGCGTGTGTGTGTGTGTGTGTGTGTGTGTGTGTGTGTGTGTGTGATTTCCAAGATCTCTTGTACCTGTAAATGATATGTGAGTGCTTGAGAAATTAAACCTGGTGGGCAGGCTTTGCAAGCAAGCACCTTTAACCAGTAAGCCATCTCTCTAGCTCCTAAAGCTATTTTTCTTTTTTTTTTTTTAAGTAATAAAAATTAAAAAAAAATCTTTTTTTTTTTTTTGTTTTCTTGAGCTAGGGTCTCACTCTAGCACAGGCTGACCTGGAATTCACTATGTAGTCTCAGGATGGCCTTGACATGGTGATCCTCCTACCTCTGCCTCCCGAGTGCTGGGATTAAAGGCGTGTGCCACCATACCCAGCTTAAAAATCAAATCTTGATGCCTAAAGTTTACCTTATTCTGTTTTATAAAAATCAGCATTTAGAAAAAAAAATCAAGTCTTGGATGGGGATATAACTCAGTTGGCACAGTGCTTGCCTAACATACATAATGTCTTGGGTTTGACCCTCAAGCACCATATAAAGCCAAGATCACTACTTTCTGACCCAGCAGCACGTGAGAAGCAGTAGCCACAGGCAGGCTCTCCTTGCCACAGATTGAGCCTCTCCACCATGCCTTCCCTAAAACCATGAGCCAAAGTCAATTCCTCCCCCTTTAGCCGCTTTTTTCAGGGATCTTGTCACACCAATGAGAAAAGTAACTGATACCTGTGGTTATGGGAACTGGGTTTCCTTTTAGGGGGATGAAAGTATTCTAAAATAAAAAGTCGTCTACAGCTGTACCACCCTGCATGCGCCAGATCTGGTCTAAAATAAAAAGTTGATAAGGGTTACACAACTTTATACACAAAGGAATTAACTATTAAATATTATCATATTACTAAAAGATTATTTTTTTTTGTTTTTCGAGGTAGGGTCTCGCTCTAGTCCAGGCTGACCTGGAATTCACTATGTAGTCTCAGGGTGGCCTTGAACTCACCGCAATCCTCATACCTCTGCCTCCCGTGTGCTGGGATTAAAGGTGTGCGCCACCACGCCCGGCTTAAAAGATGATTTTTTTGATATGTGAATTACATACTTCAATATATTTTTTTTCAAAAAATTACTTCACCATGAAAGCACAGAAAACAGAGACCAGGGAGAGACTATATGCTGAAGTTTTGATTCTGAAGGAGAGAAGCCAGGTAGGACTTACAAGCAATAGTGATTCAGTCATATGAAAGAAAACCAAAGGTGTGTCCAACTAGCAACTAAATAAACATGCCCAAACATCCTTCCCACCCAAGTGGCATGGCAAGAGCCTCTGAAGGAAAATGATAAGAAACTTGGAATGAAAATTAACACAGAAAGAGTAGACAAGTCACCTTCAAAGCTTTTAGGTATTAAGTTTATAAAACAAAAACAGTAAGAGCACTTTAAACCCAGCTCTCTGTGGGCTGAAGTAGAAGGATCTCCCTGAGTTCAAGGCCATCATGGGGCTACAAAGAGAGTTCCAGGTCAGCCTGGCTAGCATGAGGCTCTACTTTCTAAAAAAAAAAATCAAAACAAAAAGTAAGAGATACTGAAAAAGAGCCTTTATCATAAAGGAAAATATTACTAACTTTAGAACTATAGCTCTAACCTATAGCAAAATGGTGTGCAAACTGAACACTACAAAAAATAGAAATACACTATATAAATACACATGTGTTGCACTGCTGAGCAAATAGACACACAGATATTGAATAACTGGAAGAACATAATTTTTTTCTCCTGTTGAAGGCATGACTTTCAAGACCTTTAAATTAAATTAAAAGTGGCTGGAATTAAAAGTCTATAGCTGAAGACCTCAAAGGAGAAAAAGTGAGGATAGAGATATATAGATGTATAGAGATAGAGACCTAAAAATGGATTCAATAATACAGTATCTGAAAAGTTTAGTTCCTTTTTAAAAAATATATTTTTAGCTGTTCACCTTTCCTGAACTTCCAGGTCCTTGCTCTAGTAAGCCTCCCCTCATCTCAGCCCTCCTGAGCTGAGATGGGGGTGTAGGACCCGTACCCCTACTCCCATGTGGTCTTCCTACCTCCTCCTGCCTTCCACATGGCAGAAGGTCTCTGTACTTTTCTTTCCTTTTCCCCCGAATAAATATAATAAAAGTATATATATAATTTGTGTGTGAGAGAGACACACACAGAAAGAGAGAAAGAGTGTGTGTGTGTAGGCATGCAGATCCTCCACCTGGCTTTACAGGGGTACTGAGGAAGCAAACCTGAGACATTAGGCTTTGCAAGCAAGTGGCTTTAACCTCTGAACAATTTCCTTAGCCCCAAAATTTGATTTTTAACATGGCAGAATGTTAAAGTCGGATGGTGAGTTCATAAGTCTGGTGTTAGTTATTCTGCATTGCTATGACCACAATACCTGACAACTTAAGAAAGAAAAGGTAATTTTGGCTTAGGGTTTCAGAGGGACTTAGTTATATGACAGTGGGAAGAACCCACAGTCAGGGAACATGTGGTGAAGGCACCTCACATCACAGTAAACCAAGAGGACCCGAGGACAAGGGACAGGGGCAAGAGCAGTATCTCCAAAGACCCACCCCCAAGTGACCTGTACCTAAAGGTACCTCATGCCCTCAAAACAGCACTGCTGAAGCCTCTCTGTTAACCAGCTGACAGAAAGCTGGGAAAAGCTATGGTTGCATGCAGCCCGTTGGGAGAGAGAAGTCATCAACAGTGGTGAACAGCAGTGGACCTTGCGAGCCTTAAGACTGGCCAGCCAGGCCAAATGTGCCAACTGGGGCAATAGTGGCATGTCTATTGTGGGGGAAAACCAATGGCTCTCTAATTAGACTGGAGGCCCGCTCCACAGGAGGGAATACATGCCTGGTACTGAAGACCTAGTCAAAACCATATAGTGGGGGAGGTCATGAGCCCTAGGGGAGTAACACCTGCTGTTGTCTGGCTAAACTCCCATACAAGCACTTTTTTTTTTTTTTAATGAGCATACCCACATGATAATGCTACTCTCACTCTTGTCTAGAGAAGCTTCTCTTTTTCAGATGGCCGTGACCACTGGGATAACACAAAAAACACCATAGTGCTGAGAAGAAATGACAGTGGAGTGTTCAACACTGGGACATCTCTATCACACTTCCCGAGGCTCAGGGTCTATTGTGGAAGAGGTGGTGGAAAGACTGTAAGAGCCAAAGGAAGGGTGGGACTGCTTACAATGCAATCTTCCAGACACAAAATGGCCTTGATCTTCATGAATTCAAAGTGCCTGATAATACCTACACATTATGGGAGGAAAAGATGATGGCATGGAAACAAATCAGAGACTAATAGAGAGGGGGAAGAGCTATGAGGGAGGATGGAGAGGGAATCATAATGGCTTATGATTTATGATTATGGAAGCTATCAATAAAAAGTTTTTAAAAAATGAAAAATAAAAACAGCATTGTCAGCAATATGACACGTGTTCAAAACATGATCCTGGAGAGATAGTTCAGATTCAAACCATAACAAGTGGTCATCACATTATTCTTTAAATTTTCAGTGTGCTTTAAAATTTTTATTTAAAAAAAAATAATAACTGAGGCTGAACACATAGCTCAGTGGTAGAGCGCTTGCCTAGTGAAGGTCTGAAGATACAGTCAGTCCTAAACACCATTTAATCCCAGCACTTAGAGGCTGAGGTGGGAGGATCTCAGAGAGCTTGAGGCCAGCCTGGAGCTACAGAGTGAGTTCTAGGTCAGCCTGGGCTGGAGTAACACCCTGCCTCGAAAAAGACTTTTAAAAAAATTAACAACCTTAAAAATCAGAAAGAGTGTGGGGGATGTAGCTCAGTTGGTAAAGTGCTTGCCTAGCATGCATGAAGCATGGGATCGTTCCCCAGCCCGTATAAACCAGCTATGGACATAGTGGTATCTCCCTATAATCCCAGCACTCAGGAGGTAGAAACAGGAGGATTAGAGGCAGGAAAAGAAAGGAGAGAACAGGACTGGATAGGACAGGAGACTGAGATAGCTCTAATTTCTGTTTGCTCAGTGCACTTCACATTAGAGAATTCTCTTCACAAGAGATTGTTGCAAAGCTGTTCCATTTGTATGTTTCCCCAGATTCACTTTCCAATGTGCCTTCCCATCTCCTCCATCAAGTTATGGTTGCCTGTTCCTATGAAGCTGACCTGGCCTGGGATTTGCTTTGGCCAACAGAGTATGGCAGAAATGGTCATGAATGACCATAAGAGGCCTAGTTTGCTTGAATTTGTTCACTTGGAAGCCTTCTACCACTGAGGGAGCAAGCCATGATGATCCTATGGGAAGGGGAGACCACCTGTGTCACATGAGGCCATCTAGACCAGCCCACAACCAGCCAGTTCCCAAACATGTCAGACAACCCAAAACAACATCAGCAGAATTGCTTGTAGGACCACAGTTGAGCACATACCACATGAGAGCCCCGGCTCAGATCCCAAGGGCTGCAGCTGGTCTACACAAGAAATGATTGAGGTTTTGTGGTTGTTACATAGCGTTTTGCATAGGAACAGATCCATGAAATAGGAGAGTAACAAGACTGATAGAGAGGGGAGACAGGAAGATTGACCAAAGGGAACTATCACAGTCCTCTACACAGACCTGACAGAACCCTGCTCATCCACTCTCAGTGCAAATAGACTTGCTCAGTTTTTGGCTAAGGGAAACACTGAAAGGGCTAAGGGCTGCGGCCTGAAGGCCTGCCACAGCCTTTGTACCTGGGCAGCAAGGACTTCCTTCTTTTCTTTTTCCTTCTTTTCTTTTCTTCTTTTTTTTTGTCAATACTATTTTTAACATATTTTTATCTGTTTGCAAGGAGAGGGAGAAGAGAGATAGACAAAGAGAATGAGCATGCCAGGGCCTCCAGCCACTGCAACTGGACTCCAGATATGTGCCACCTTGTGCATCTGGCTTTACATGGGTACTGGGGAATCGAACTCAGGTTGTTAGGCTTTGCAGGCAAGCCAGTGAGCCATCTCTCCAGCCAATATGTATAAATACATACATATGTATTTATTTATTTACTTATTTTAGTCTTGCTATGTTGCCCAGGCTGAACTCCAATTCACAGCAATCCTCCTACCTCAGCCTCTAAGTCCCAAGTGTTACAATCACAGGCGTGTGCCACCATGTTTACCTCCTGGGACAACTTAATAAAGAATTAAGAAAATGTTCCCAATAGGCTGATAGCTAGGAAAGTAGGAGGCGATAAAAGATTTTTCATGGTTACATCCACAGCAAATGAGAAACAGTGTTCTAAAACCCTGGTAATGACTAAGCAAGGCTTGCTTGCTTTCTTCTGTTTTCTTTTTTTCTTTCTTTCTTTTCTTTGTTGGGGTTGTTTTTTCAAGGTAGGGTCTCGCTCTAGCCCAGGCTGACCTAGAATTCACTATGTAGTCTCAGGGCAGCCTCAAGCTCACAGTGATCCTTCTACCTCTGCCTCCAGAGTGCTTGAGACTAAAGGTGTGTACCACCACGCCTAGCAAGCAAGACTTTCTTGAAGGGAGGTTTGAGCTGCACAGCTCTGGCTGTCAGACTACTTGATGTCCTGAGTAAATCCACTTCAAGGAATAGCACGGATAGTCCCTTTTTCCACTGCACATCCTTCATTCCATTTGCTCTCAGCTACCACCTCTGCGAATCTGCCTGGCTTGCTCGGGTACGACACAAACCTTCACAACTAAGTTTTCTTAGCCTGGTTATCACTTCCTCCTCTGGCTGGGGTTACTTTGCTTGCCTGTCCACACTTACTATGATCAAGGAGGGACGAAAGAAACAAAGAGTACTACATGGGCCATCTTGCTTCCCTGTTCCCTTCATGTCAGATCAGTCTTGCCTCCCACTGTCCTGAGTTAGTGATGCATGCCAACATCATGGCAGTTCCCACATGCTCATCCCTGGCCACAAGGAATTCAAAGTGTGCAGATGGCAACTGAACCCTGCTGTGTCCTCCGCTGAGAGGGTGTGCTCTTGTCAACAACAGAACTTCTAACCATATAGCCCACTAAAAAAAGTACCCAGTAGATCACTGGAAATACCCTCCACTCCTTCATTCCAAGATCCATGAGTTCATCTGATTGGAGGTGTAGAGCTGTATAAAGGTCTCTGATACAATGCAGATGCTGCAATCCAGAAGACCGAGCCCTATCATTGCAGGCATTGCCTCTTTCTTTACACTTCATCTGTGTTCTGTGTGTGTGTTTCTCTTGTGTATATATACACACACATGTACATTCCATATATATGGAGGTATACACATGTGCGTTGGAAGCTAGAGGTAGGATGCACAATACATGTAAAACTTTGCAAAGACAAATGCCAGTTCATCCATCAAGAGCAAATCTATAAAGCACATCAGCATAAAACCCAAACCTCTCAAAATAACATTCATGGAACAAGTGACTATTATTAGGCCCTGTCTTCAAGTAAAAATGAAGCCTGCATTACAAAACCAAGACCAGGGCTCGCAGCAGCTGCAGCTTCATGTTCAAATAGAAGAAAATACCTTCAAGTGCAAAAAATGAGGAAGCATTTCCTGATAAAAGGACTTTTTTAATTCAAAGTCTTGACACATCTGAAAAAGAAGAAGGTTAGTGGTTTATATACAGTAACCTAGAACTTTTAACATCCTTTGTCTGGGTCAAGTTTTATTCCTTTTTCTTTCAGGCTTTTTTCTTTCTTTTCATTTCTACCCATAGTTTAACTCTTGCAAAAATTTCCCTTTTTCCCTCCTTTAGTTTGTCTGAACCTTTTTCTTTCCTTCTTGTAGTAAACAGTTCCAATGTTGCTGGGATCAACATCCAACCATTTTTATGAGAGGAAGAGATTTATTTTAAGCTTGCAGATTCAGGGGAAATTCCAATAATGGTGGAAGAAGCTGGCTTCTGTTCTTTAATCCAAAACAGAGAGAGAAAAACCACCAGCAGACAGCAAATACCAAAAAGCAGCAAGCACTAAACCTGGCAGCAAGCAGGACTCCCAGAGCTCAGACTGCTCTCCATACCTTTGGGCTGGAATTTAGATCCTATGCCAGTGACACTTTGGGGCTGGACTCCAGGATCTGCCCCCAATGACACTTTCTCCAGGCAGGTAGGTGGCTCAAGATCCAAGTTACAAGTTTAATTTTAACACCTGGGTCAATGAGGTACATGCATTCAAACTACCACACTTGCCCTTAGCCCTCTCTGGTTTTCTTCATGGCTGTGAGCTTCAAGTTCTCACCTGGAAAGTGGGAGGGTAAGAGCTCTCTCAGAAAGGTGTGAAGATTGAAATGAGTTAAGATAGTTAAGATAGTGTATTAGTTTGCTATAGCTGTGTAACAAAGGGCTGTACACTGAGTGGGTTGAACAACAGAAACACATTGCGTCATAGTTCCTGAGGCTACATGTCTGAGATCACTGTGTTGGAAGGGCTTTGTGCCCCTGAAGGCTCTAGGGGTGAGCTTCCTGCAGTTTTTTGGCTTATGGTAGCATGACTCCAATGACCTGGATTTTTTGGCTTATGGTAGCATGACCTGGCCTCCATCGTGTGTGTGTGTGTGTGTGTGTGTGTGTGTGTGTGTGTGTGTGTGTTACGGGTCCACCTCACTCTACAGTATGACCTCACATAACTATATCTGCAGCAACTCTATTCCAGATCAGGAAATATTCAGAGGTACTAAGATCTTAACTTAGGGATGTGGGAGAGACTCAACTCTGCAGTAAAATACCTAGGGCAGCTTGTACAGAGAAAGCTCTAGAAATGTTTGTTGGGCTGCAGAAATGGCTCAGCAGTTAAAGGCACTTGCTTGCAAAGTCTGACTACCTTGGTTCAATTCCCCAGTACCACCCACCTAAAGCTAGATACACAAAGTGGAGTTGGTTTGCAGTGGCAAGAGGCCCTGGTGTACCCATTCTCTCTCTCTCTCTCTCTCTCTCTCTCTCTCTCTCTCTCTCTCTCTCACACACACACACACACACATGCACACACACACTGCAAACAAATAATAAAATATTAAAAAATGTTTCCAGCCAGGTGTGGTGGTGCATGCCTTTAATCCCAGCACTTGGGAGGCAGAGGTAGAAGGATCACCGTGAGTTCAAGGTCACCCTGAGACTACATAGTGAATTCTAGGTCAGCCTGGGTTAGAGCAAGACCTACCTTGAAAAACATAAACAAAAAAAAGTTTTCTATCAATTGAGTATATACTGCTATAGTTTGGATCTGGTATATCCCCAAAGTCCCCAGACTGTGATGCTATAAAGGTGGGGCTAACTGTGAGTAAATTAGGGCATTGGGGAAGATTGGAACTCCAGCTGCTTCCTGTCTGTCTTTCTTCAGCCACCATGAGGTGTCTTCCTCCATCATACACTTCTATCATGATGTATTGTGCACAGGATCAAGGCAAGAGGGCCAATTGACCATGGACTGAAACCTCTGTAACTGTGAGTGAAACAAACCCTTCCTTCTTACATGTGGACTTCTTGGGTACTTTGTCAAAGTTATAGAAAAATGACTAAGACAATTCTATGTGCTATGTAATGAGGATGTAATAGTGAATCAGACATGGTTCTGTTCTTCAAGGAGCTATGATAGTCACATAAGTGACCAGTGGTCCCATTTTGCTCAGGACTGGTCCTAGGCGAGGATAGGAAGCTCTAGGGCACAGAATTTTCAGTACTAACAGAAAAGTTGCAAGCAAAACAGTCCAAGTCATTTGTCCTCAAGGTGAACACAGTAGAGAGACAGGATCCTAGAAAAACACTGTGTTAAAGACCATTTTCCCTGTATCTATTTTCTCTTTGGGGTTTGATGTTCAAGCATAAGGACTACATCCTCAGGGCTAGGGAAATGGCTCAGTGGATAAGAGTACTTGCCATGCAAGTATGAGGCATAGGCCAGGCGTGGTGGCACACACTTTTAATCCCAGAACTGGGAGGCAGAGGTAGGAGAACACTGTGAGTTCAAGGCCAGCCTGGAATTACAGAGTGAGTTCCAGGTCAGCCTGAGCTAGAGTGAGGCCCTACCTAAAAAAAAAAAAAAAAAAAAAAAAAAAAAAAACAACCAAAGCTGGGCATGGCCATGCATGTCTGTAACACCAAGTTACAGTGCTGAGGAAAGGAAGATCATTGGCTCCCTGGTCAGCCAGTCTAACTGAAAATGGGAAAATTTAGTTTCCATGAGAAACTCTGTCTCAGAGAAATAAGGGGATCCTCTGGCCTCCACATACCTGTGTACAGGGCATGCACAGTGAGCATGCGTGCGTGCACACACACACACACACACACACACACACACACACACACACACACACCAAGAAAGAGAGATTACATTTTCAGTCAGGCATAGTGGCACATGTCTATAATCTTACTTCATTTTTGTGAGAAAGAAACTTCTACTTTTGAAAGTTATGATTACTTTGGAATTTTTTTGTCATATGCTTTATGTAACACATTAACTCACACATGACAATCTGTCTTAATCACTCATGAAAGGAAGTAAGAGGGGAAAGAAAGTGTTCTGAGCAAAAGAAACAATTTATGTCACATCTTGCAACCAAAAGGAATAACTTCACTTTTAATAGAGTAGACTCAATTATTATAAAAGATCCCCAATAAATTAAGGGAAATCTCCAAGGGCTAGTGGTGAATAAGGAGTTATAACCAGAATATTAATAATAGCTGACATACATGTGTGGCTAAGTGGTTTTCATGCCTAAACTCATTTATTCCTCACAATGGCCCTATAAGTAGATACAATTTGTATCTTCATTTCTTAGAAAAAGAAACTGACTCACTTTGAAACATTATAAAAGATATAATGACAATGTATAATGGATATTCATCCAGAATTCTAAAAGAAAAGAATTAGGGAAAGGAAACCCTTGGAAAGATAATAATAGGGTCTGTAGAGTGCTTACCTACCATGCATGAAGTCCTGGGTTTGATGGGTTTGTGCATTTGGCTTTACATGAGTACTGAGGATTTGCGCCCAGGCCATTAGGCTTTGCAAGTAAATGCCTTTAACCACCGAACCATCTCTCCAGCCCAGTATGAAGGGTTTGATCCTCAGTACCCTTGAGAGAGAGAGGGAGAGAGAGAGAGACAGAGAGAGAGAGAGGGAGAGAGACAGAGAGAGACAGAGAGAGAGAATATGAGACTAGGATGGAAAATCATCCATCCAGAATTAATGCCAATCGTGAATTTTTAGGTTAGTGAAGTAAAAAATTCCAAGTAGATATCTAAAACCATATGAATATTAAAATAGTAGGTAAGCTTACTGGGTACTT
This sequence comes from Zapus hudsonius, assembly GCA_004024765.1. Taxonomy (NCBI): domain Eukaryota; kingdom Metazoa; phylum Chordata; class Mammalia; order Rodentia; family Dipodidae; genus Zapus; species Zapus hudsonius. The sequence goes on along the minus strand of PVHP010035309.1, from coordinate 7,844 downwards.
AAGAATTAGGCACCATTCCAAGTATAGGACTCACAGTCAGGCAATTTGATTTGTGGGTTGGGGACAGAGAGGAGGGAAATAGGAAATAGCAAATCACAAGATTTGCTCATACAATGTATCTATTGATAATAAATATATTTTTTAAAATAAGCACTTTTCTTATCCCTTCTTTGTAAAATCTTGTGGGGGGGGAGCTATGTGTCTGAAATATTTCGGTATAGAGTATGTGGCCATTGAAGGCATGGGTGGGTCTTTCTGGTCCAGTGGAACTTTCTTTAGTTACCATGGTCCTCTGCATCTAGCATGGAAATCATTGTTGCATTTGAAATTTAGCTAATGTGGGCTGGCTAATGTGGGCTGGAGAAATGGCTTAGCAGTTAAGGTACTTGCCTGCAAAGCCTAACAACCCAAGTTTGATTCCCTAGTACCCACATAAAGCCATATACAAAAAGTGGTGCATGCATTTGGAGTCTGTTTACAACATCTGGAGGCTTTGGCATGTCCATTCTCTGTCTGTCTGTGTCTCTTCTATTTCTCTCTGCTTGCAAATAAATAAAAATATTTTGAAATGCTGCGAATGTAACATGAACTCAATTTGATTTTTGTCCAATTTTAATAAATTACAACTTAAGTTTAAATTCCAACATGTGGCTAATGGCACAAGTTCAATGCTAATGAAGAGACTAAACTGACCTGAAGACAGGTTGGTTTGTTCATATCCTTCTAACTTCACACCGAAATAGCTGTGTGAGTCCCAACTTTAGATTAGAAAAATTGATAGTATGTGATTGCTTCTTCAGCAGGGCAAAATCTGAATTAGCAGAAGCCATACCATCCTTACTGTTCTAGGACTGTTTCTCAGCTCCTAAAAGCTGTTACTGGGGTCTTTCCATATGCCCTCCCTCTACCCCCAACTCTTCAAGCCAGTACCAGTGTCCCAACTCCTTCCCTGCTTCAAGTTTCTTGTTTCTTCCTTTGTAACAAGCCGGGGGGGGGGGGGAAATCTCTTGCTTTTAAAGGCTTCATGCTATAGCCACCATTACGTTAGGTCCATCTAGAACAATCTTCATATAGCATAGCACAATCACAGCAATGAAACATATTTGTAGGCTCTGCCCACACTGAAAAGTGTGAAGGTCATTGGGACTCATCTCGGATTTCCGCCTACCACACGTTAACTCATCTGGTAGGAAAGCAAAATGTTTGTCAGTTGAAAAACGTTTTCAAGCTACAAACTTTCTTTAATATAGTGTCTTTGGAATTCATAATTTCTTGAAAATTAGTGAGATAAGATCATATAAAACCTATATCTAGGGGCTAGAGATATGGCTCAGTGGTTAAGGAACTTGCCTGCAAAGCCTGGGTTTAATTCCCCAGTAACTACATAAAGCCAGATGCACAAAGAGGCACATGCATCTGGAGTTCATTTACAGTGGCTGAAGACCCTGGGGCACCCCCCCCTCTCTGTGTGTGTGTGTGTGTGTGTGTGTGTGTGTGTGTGTGTGTGTGTGTGTTATTCTCTGCTTGCAAATAAATAAAAAAAACTATATCTAAAATTCAGCCATTGCTAGGGTTTACTGTATAGTAGAAGATTACATGTTTAGAACACAAGGCCCTGGATTAATCCCCAGCACTAACTCCCCAAGCTCCTTCCCCGTCCCCACCCCCCCAAAAAAAAACCTTAAAAAAACTTTGCTACAGGCTGCCACCAAGCCTTGTATTCTCATTCTTTAGAAGGCTGACACAGGAGGGATACTTGAAGCCAAAATTTAGGGCCAGCTAGACACCATAGTGAGACCACTCCCCCCCTCAAAAATAAATACATAAAACTTTGGACAACATGTATGGAGCCTTTGTTGGAGAATAAGTATGTCTTCTGTGAAGGGACAGGACACAGACCTAAGAGAGACAGACACTGACTCCCAAGACCTCCTCCTACTCCTCTGTGTGACTCCCTCTTAGCCTTTGGTCTCTGTTTCAATCAGGCTTCCAAGGGTGGGGTGGGGGGTGATGTAACTGAGAACGATGGGAGACTGAGGTGAAAGAGAGGTGGCAGCCCTCCAGCAGGACAGGGGCTTTCAGTGGCCACTGGACCGTCTCCATAGGTCCTCTCTTCAGGGAGGAAAGTGAACTCAAAGACCCAACCATAGTCCAACAAAACTGTTCTTGGGGCTAATGCAAAGGACTCTATATTGTGGTGATTTGAATTAGGTGTCCCTCATAAACATATGTTCTAAATGCAAGGTCCCCAGCTGGTGGCAATTTGGGAAATTGGAGCCTTGCTGGAGGAGGTAGGTTGCTGGAAGAGGGCTTATGGGTGTTATAACCAGCTTCCCTTTGCCAGTGTATGGCTCCCTCTCCTGCTGCTGTTTGTGGCATGGAGGTGATGCCCAGCCTCTGCTCATGCCATGCCTTTCCCCTGCCACCAGCCTTCCCTGAAGTCTGTAAGCCACAATAAACACCTTGCCTCACATAAGTTGCTTTGGGCTGGGTGTTTTTTCCCAGTAATCAGACAGTAAGTGCAGCATCTATTAACAGATATCGTCCCTCCTATCCCCCAGAGGAGAAAAGTCTGGCTAGAGAAAGAGAGAAAAGCCTTAAGTTGGGGAATAATAGGATCTGTGTGTGGCTAGAGGAGTGGAAACGCAGAGAGAACTGAACTGGACACAGAGCCTTGAGCAAGAAATCAAGGCATGGGGTACTCACAGGAAATGATCAGGGGATGGCAATGTAGCTAATGGTAGAGTACTTGTGTGAGGCCATCAGTTTGATCCCCAGCAAAACACACACACACACACACACACACACACACACACACACACACACACACACATCTCCTTTCCAGCCTTTGTCTCCAGCTTCCTTGAATGAGAACTACCCAACAGAACTGGCTGGTCTCTGAATGGACCCTCTGCCGACCCATGAAAAGGCCATTACACAGCCTGGAGCACCATCTTGCCTTGTTTCATTGAGAGATAACCTCTACACCCTGCTGCTCAATTAGAGACTCTACCTTCCTTAGGAAGCCGCTCCTAAGCCCTCTCCCCAAGTCTGGATGTATGTCCGCTCTTTAGAAGGTCCCATGCTACCTTCTACTTCCTCTCATGGGAATTCACATTTGGCATTATAATTGTAAATGCATCCTATCCATTCATGTATTATTGCCAAATACACTATGCTCCAATAAAAGAAAACATTTTAATCTTACTGTGTCTTACATAGTTACTTTTTTTTTTTTTTTTTGAGGTAGGGTCTTATTCTAGCCCAGGCTGAGGGTGGCCTTGAACTCATGTCAATTCTCCTACCTCTGTCTCCCAAGTGCTGGAATTAAAGGCATGATCCACCATGCCCAGCTTTATATCATACTCTTACATCTTAAAATCTTAGATCATAGTATCATATATTGCCCTTGCTACAGAGTGTGGTCCCTAGACCCAAAGAATCAGCATTAAGCAACAGTAACAAACATCACAGCTTGTTTATACCCAGAATATCTGATCTACCTCAGACTACTTACTGATCTAGTAATTTTAATGAGATCCCTAGGTGATTCTCATGCACAGGAAGTTTGAGAAGTACTATTGTATGCTGTCACCCAGAGCAGACCTCTTGCAGTATGATAATAGAAATATCTAATTTTTGGGCGGGAGTGATGGCTCAGCAGCTAAGGCACTTGCCTGCAAAGCCTAAAGACCTGGTTTGATTCCCCAGTACCCACGTAAAGCCAGATGCACAGAGGTGCATGCATCTGGAGTTCATTTACAGTCCTGGAACGCCCATTCTCTCTTTCTATCTCTCTTTTAGTTCTCTCTGTTTGGAAATAAATTAAAAAATTGTTAAAAAAAATTTAATTTTCATCCTTTGCTGTAATTGTTTGTAGGTTTGTGATATTATCAATTAGACTATAAACTATGTTGTAACTACAAATTGTATTTTTTTATTTTTATATGCATGTATACTGTGTGCATGTGTGTGTTTGTGCATGTGCAGGTTCATGTGTATGTTGCATATGTGTACGTATGTGGAAGCCAGAGGACAACCTTGCACATCATTCCTCAGTGACACTATTAACTTTTTGTGTGTGTGACAGTCTCTCATTGGCCTGGAACCCACCAAATTAGGCTCCACTGGCTGGCCAGCAAACCCCAGGGATCTCCTGTCTCTACCTCCCCAGCACCTAGATTGCAATCACAGGTCACCACACCTGCCTTTTCTGGGGATTGAACTCAGGTCCTCAATGCTTGCACAGCAGGCACTTCACTAGCCGAGCCATCTCCCCAGTCCTGGAGGTATAGTCTTAGTGTCTGACACCATGATGAACACATAGTAAAACCTCAATAAAAACTGGATTTTGCTAAGAGAACAAGAAAGCATGGTATTAAGTGGATGTGCTTTCATCTCAGCCATACTTTTACACATATCAGATTAAGTAGGTATTGGTAATATTCTTGAGTTATACTTAATTAAAACTCAATGCTAATGCTTTTTACTGTCATATCAAAATCAATGCTAAATGTATTATTAAAAATTACAAGGCAGAGAGTTAGAGGCCAGTATGGGCTATATAGGAAGATCCTGTCTAAAAATCAAACAAACAAAAAAAAGATGTAGGGAGAAATCAATCTCCTTGTTCCCAATCTTAGAGAGTGCACATAGCTTTCAGCGTCTTTAGTTTAAAGCACATGATGTTTTCAAGGGCATCATAGACACCAAAGGTAATTTTGTTGTTGTTGTTGTTGTTGTTTTGAGTCAGGGTCTCGCTGTAGCCCAGGCTGAACTTGGAGTTTACTATGTAGTCTCAGGGTGGCTTCAAACTCACTGCAATCTTCCTACCTCTGTCTACCAAGGTGCTGGGATCAAAGGCGTGTGCCACCATGCCCAGGAAATTTTGTTTTCTTTTTAAAAATCTTATTATTTATTTATGAGAGAGAGGGGGGGGATTATAGGCACACAATGGCCTCTCCAAATGCATGCGCCATTTTGTGCATCTGGCTTTATGAGGGCCCTGGGGAGTCAAACCTGGACCAGCAAGCCTTGCAAGCTAGTGCCTTGAACTGCTGAGCCCATTCTCCAGCCCTCGAAGATGAATTTTCTATTTATTTCTATTTCTCAAGATAAATAAAGTATAGAATAATGAAAGGAAATGTTCCCACATGGAAGCAGTCTGCCAGCTAGGAGACAGACCAGGTGGATTTTCTTTAAGAAGCTGTTTTGCTGTTTTTGTTTTATTATATAGTCACATGCAGCCTAGGCTGGTCTCAAACTCACTATGTAGCCAAGGATAGTCTTGAACTCCTAATCTTCCTATCCTCATCTCCCAACACTGGAATCATAGGCATGAGCATAGGCATGTTCCTGCCTTTTCTGATAGAACCTGGACTTGGCCAATTTCAATTTTATTTTCTAAAGTTTCTGTTTGAATTGGTGCTTATCTGGAAAACCTGTTGGATATGCAATCATGATTTACTGTGTTTCCTTTAAATTTTGCATATGGAAAAATGAACTTTTTTTCTTCATAGCAATGGTCAGAACTCGGCCTTGGCAACAAACCCACCACACTGACCTTAGCAAGACCCAAAATGTTGTCCACAGAGCTTGCCTTATTCCACACACTCCAAAGGGAATGCTCAGCTTCAGCACTTCTTACAGCCAAATATCAGCTTAGCAGGACTGACATATTTTTGAACGTCAGTACTTGGAGGCCGTCACAGTTTGGCCGTCACCAGCATCCACTGCCCACTGCTCCCTTCCCTCCCTCTGTACTCCAGACATTCTCAACTCGTCATTACCCTCCAAACTCCCGGAGATGTGGTACGATTTGTACCAGGATGACTGAGACAGCACCAAAGAAGAGAGAAAATGGATTTGGAAAAAATCAGGTTTCAGGTTTATTTCCACATTGTGTGCCTGACTTTCTGTGGAGGGGCTGCAAAAGTAAGAGTCACACGTAGCATTTAGAGATCCTGTATGGATCAAGTGAAATCACACAAGGGTTGTATAAATGAAGACGTTGCCTGAAAGGCATGGCCCCATTGACTTGACATGGTTCCACTTGGCCCTGCCTCCTAAAGTTTTTACCCTCACTCAGTACCACAGCTGGGAACAAAGCTTTTAGCCCTTGAGCCTCTGGAACTCATTCAAGATCTAATCTGTAAGCTGTATATAGTGGCACACACTTACTATCCCAGCTACTTGGGAAGCTGTCACGATCACAAGTTCAAGGCTAGCTTAGGCAACTTAGTGAGACTCTATCTCAAAATGAAATTGGAAAGGTCTTTGGGTATATAGTTTAGTGGTAGAACTCAAAGTGTAAGACATTGGGTCAGTCTTGGGAGAAGGAGACAGAAGGAAAGAGAATGAGAGAGATCCAAGCTACAGCACGGTGTTAATATAAGAGCTCAACAGGAAGCTTAAACATAGGTATATATGGAAAAACTTGAAAGTATTTCTGAAAAAGATCTCAAAGATGATAAGCTAAACTAGCTTTCTGCTTTTGTGAAACTGTATAAGAGCCACTTCTGGGGAAATCAGTGGATAAAGTTATAGAAGAGATCTGGGAAAAGAAATGTCTCCATTGGGGCATTGAGGTGACCTGGATAAAGGACATTTGCAAGACTGTGTTGAGTTCTGCTCTATATTCTCTACTCTGAAATCTCTAAATCTGGAGTAAGTCAAAGCAGAAATCTTACATGTGGTGTGTTGCAGTCAGCCACACAGAATCTCCAAATCAAGCACAGTTATGGGAGGAAAGGATTTACTGAAGCTACAGATCCAGATGAAGTTCCATAATGGAGAAAGAGGCTGGCCTCCTTTCACAGGTCCAAACAGAGAGAGAAACCCATCACCAACACTACACACACACACACACACACACACACACACACACACACACACACACACACAAGCAAAACAGGCAGGGAGCTGAAGATTTTTTTCCCCATTTGATATAACCTTTGGGTGAGATCTTGAAACCCTATCCTATACTTGTTGGTGTCCTGAGTCTCTGGAATTTTCTTCCAGCACTGCCCTCCCTGGAAGGGATGTTCATTTCTAGCTCCCCTGAGCTTCCTTACATCCTTCCCCCTATTGAGAGGCTGCCTTCCTGTGAACATCAGAGACCCGCCCAAGATTGCTAAAAAGGTCAAGTTAACAACAAAGCTTAACCATCACATGGTATAATGAATCTCCCCAGTTTATTGCAGGCACTAGGTTACAGTAAGGGACAGGTGGTTAGGAGCAGAGGAGTCCATTAGAAAATGGATAAGGAGGGCTGGGGAGATGGCTCAGCACTTAGAGGCACTTGCCTGAAGAGTCTGCCAGATCAGGGTTCAATTCCCCAGTACCCACATAAAGCCAGTGCACAAGGTGATACATGCATCTGGAGTTTGTTTGCAGTAGCAAGAAGTCCTGGTGCATGCATTCTCTCTCTCTCTCTCTCTCTCTCTCTCTCTCTCTCTCTCTCTCTCTCTCTCTCTCTGTTTGGGGGCAGATCTGAATTCCAGCCAAAAGGTATGCAGAGCAGTCTCAGCTCTGGGGGGAGGAGGTCCCTGCTACTTGCTATTCCAGTTCCCTGCAATTTGTTACTGGTTTGTGTTTACTTCTGGTGTTTGATGATGGTTTCTCTCTCCTTAGATTTATGAAGGGAAACAGGCTTCTTCCACCATTATGGAACTCCCCCTGGATAAATAAACTTGAATTAAATCTGTTCCTCCTTTAAACTGTACCTGGTTTGGATGTTCATCCTAGCAACGTGGAACTGACTAAAAACCAAAACTTTTTGATTATTTACATTATTTTTTAAAAATGTTTTACTTGGCCTTTATTTTTTAAAATATTTTATTTAT
>PVHP010035308.1:0-18556 GCA_004024765.1 Zapus hudsonius | reverse complement strand
GGGCCCAGGCATGGACTACGAAACTAACCATTCTCCTGTCTCTCTTTCTCAAATACCTCTAAGTTTAACTATGGCTAGTCTCAGTTCTCTGTTTTAACCTTTGCCCTTGTTCTTGATTTCAATTAGTAGGTAGTCATGTGCTGCTTAAAAAGGTACAACCTGGCTCTGGAGTTAGGGAAGAGCTCCCCTGAACCCAGACCCAAACAGACTTTAAATCAGTTATATGTTTCCCAATGGATCCTCTTAAACCAGATAGACCCTCTGGTAAATGATGAGAAAAAGGGAAAACACAGCACAAATGAATAATCTATATCTTAATTTCTTGTCTACTAAAGTCCATGGTCAAGTGGGTAAACTGAGTCAAAGAGAACAACATTTTGTTTTTCTATCTATGGCTTAATGGTTGGAAACACTTGCTACTGTAAATGATACACGTCTCCTGCTTTGCTTATAAATAAAAAGAAAAAAAGGAAGATGTCCTACATACAGGTGTCTATGTTAAGGATGATAAATTAGGATCAGATTGCTCAATAGTTAGAGACACTTTAGAAATAATTGTCAATAATTATACTCATTGGTGTTTTCTTTTATGAGGGGGGTCTGCCCCTGATTTTTAGGAAAAGTTTCACCTATAAATTCCTGTAGTAAATATAGTATTTTCTAAAGGTTCTTGCTTAACTCCTAAAGTTCCATTTTGTCAACATTGGTTTAGATCCCTAACTCATGGTCAGAACCCAAATGAGGGACTATAAAGATCTTATACAGATAGACTTTTTGAGGTCCTGTTCTTTGACCATGGGAACAGGTGCAAGGGCCCATTAATAAGGACCCAAATCTGTAGGCACTGGGAAGCAGAGGAGGACATTTTAAGGTTTCACTGGACAAGGACTTAAAGCATGTTGGGCCCCTCTCTAATAGTTCTAGTCCTATAATAAGGAAAACAATCATAGTTATCAAGATGGTTATTTTTAAATTTGAGTATATAAGGTTATTATACAAAGTCACATGGCTTAGGATGTGATTCATCACAGCCCAGGTTGATGCATTTGCCATTATCAAGGTAAATGTAATATATATTTTCTTAATAACTATGTTAATATGTCATCTACTTTACAAGCCACACAGGAACAGATTTTTATCATGTCAGACACGACTGTTCCATTCATTGAACATTTCTGAGCGTGGATCTCAATCAGCTCACACCAGATGGTCTTGAGAGACTCTAACTCCATCTGCCTGGGTTTCCTCAAATGCTCTCCAAGGACTGGAAGTCTACAAGAATGAAAACCCTAAAGACATCCAGTTTGCTATGTGCCAATTTCCCCTTAATACTTTCTTTTGTTCTCTCTCCTCAACATCTTCATCTGGGACTGTCTTCCTGCACAACACCAATACACTTTCAAGGCCCCCTAGATCACCCCACTGGAGAAGTTTTCCCAACTGCCACACCCAACAACCCCACTCAGCTTGAAGCAATTAGAATGATTCTGCACCCCAATTCTCTAACAGCAGTTAGGGTTACTTCTTCAGAGGGGGGATTGTGGCAGTTTAGGGTGACTGGGGCCCCAAAAGTAAAGAGCAGGGTACCCTTGGACTTGTTTGCAGTCTCCACTTATCTCTGGCCTAACCTGTTTTTTTTGTTTGTTTGGTTTTTTTCCAAAAACAACCTGAGCCCATCAATGTGACTTCTCCTTCACTAGAACTCAAACCCAATCCTGGAATTGTGATTGGTCAGAGTTCAGACCAATCAGCTGTCTCTCTGGCTCACCAGAGACAGGAGACTGGGACTTGAAGGGGGAGAATTTTAAATACACAAGGAGGCAAAATTGCTCTCTTTTCTTTATGGCTGGCTATTGGAGAGACTCCTAAACCAGCAGGCTTTTGGTAAGCCCCCCTCATCTCAGCCTCATGGCTGAGATGAGGGAGACCCCTTTCTCCTCTCACATAAGACTATTTTTCCTCATGTTGGGAGCCTCCTATATTTTCTCTTCTTAATCTAATAAAGTCTCTAAACCTTACCCTCTGGTGGTCTATGAAATTAATTCTTTAATTTCATAAGACAAGAATCTGGGTACTCTAAATTTGTTTGGTGTATTGACAAGGAAACCCAAGTTCCCCGTTACAGAAAGATAGGTTAAGAGCTTGTTGCTCAAGCATGAGGGACTAAGAGGGTCGGAGAGTGCTTGAGTTCTATTCCCCAGCACTATGAAAACCGCTGGGTGTGGCCATGCCTGCAACCCCAGTCCTGTGGGAAACAGAGGCTGAAAAATGGCTGGGACTCTCTGGTCAGCCAGTGGAACCACGGAAGGGGTGGGGGGGAGACAAAGATCAATATCTGAAGTTCAAATCCCATATCACAACCAGTGACTGACAGTCTCCAGACTTTCCAGTTCCACCCCTCAGCTGGCTGAATAGCTGGAGAAAACTTCTATTGAGAGCCGACAGCACTCCATGGTAGCCCTTGCACAGTCCTTGTATGTCCAAAACATCTTTGGGTCTCGGTGCAAATCATGGTCCATCTTTCCAATGGCTTCACTGGACAATCAGGGACTTCATGCCCTGTTCCATGTATCACATCTCAGCAGCAGCTCCTGGAACCATGTGCATTTCATGACCTACTCCATGCATGCATTTACCATGCTTCCAGGTATGCTGACATAGCCATGTTGTTAATTCAGAGACCAAATAAATCATGGCCTTGAAGAGCAAGTTCCTTCCTTTCAGCTATCTCCATCCAAAAGAGTTTGCATTTCTATCATACAGTCTTTCCTGGGTGGAAATCATCTCAGGCATCCTTCTCACTGGTTCAATGTAAAACAGTTGGTCCAACTTCTTTAAGATTACTAATGTATTTGACAATAGCTTCAGTAACCTAAAGTCAGTTTCTGTGTCTCTAAATTTTAAACTTCTCTTAAGTTTTTCCAACTTTAAATTTTTAAAATTTATTTTATTTTATTTATTCATTTTCAAGCAGAGAGAGAGAGAGAGAGAGAGAGAGAGAGAGAAAGAGAGAGAGAGAGAGCACACCAGGGCCACCACATTGTGGGTCTGGCTTATGTGGGTCCTGGGGAATTGAACCTGGGGCTTAGGCACTGGAGGCAAGTGCCTTAACAGCTGAGCCATCTCTCCAGCCCTCCAACTTTAAATTTTAAAATTCTTAGTTCCATATTGTTAGCAAAGCACATCAGTCCCTGCACCACCACGCCCAGCTCAGCCCATTACTTAAATTCAACCTTGATCTAGCTCTCTGGGCATGGGCAGGAGAATGCATATAGCCCTTATTACAGTAATGTGGTTCCAATAAAGTTCTCTGCAGTCTCACCTTCCTTTTGAAAGTTCATAAGCCAAGCCTAAAAATGCAATTCTCTCTGCACTTAGTATTTTCAAACTCTCACCAGAATTGTCCATAAAACTTGGATTATGGCTCTGGAAGGCATCTTCAGTTGCAAGTATTAAGTCCATGTCCATTCCTCCAACACACAAGTTTCCCAGAAGACCAAAATCTATATGGTCAGATTCATCTCAGAAACATCACCCCACATCTCAGTACTAAATCTGTTGTAGTCAGCTCACATTGCTGGAATGCACCTCCAAACCAGGCACAGTTTATGGGAGGAAAGGATTTATTGATGCTACAGATCCAGGTGAAGTTCCATAATGGCAAAAGAGGTTGGCCCTCTTTCACAGGTCCCAATAGAGAGAGAAAACTATTACCAGCGCTACACCCACACCAGCAAACAGTAAGCTCTGCAGACCTCAGACTGCTCTTTACATATCTATGGCTGGAATTCGAGATCCACCTCCAGAAACATCTTAGAGCTAGAGCCTAGGATCAGCAAAGGTGACACCTCCTCTAACCAGGAGGCTGGAGACAAATTTTTAATAAAACTCCTGAATCTATTGGGGGATATCCATTCAAACTAATACAGAAATGTTTCATGATGTTGGACTTTGCTATGGTTTCAACATGCCCTCCAAATTCATGTCTTGGAAACTTGACCCCCTTTGGATGCATGTTGGAAGGTGGGGCCCAATTTGGGTCATGAGGGTGAAGCCTTCTTGAATTAATATCCTTGTGTCAGTAGTGGGCTAGTTATTGGGAGACTGAGCAAATCTAAAACAGGCATGGTGGTGTATGTTTGCAGTCCCTGGTCTCAAAAGGCCAAGGCAGAAGGATTACAAGTTCAAGGCCAACCTGGACTATATAGTAAAACCTTCTCTAAAAAAGGATGGCCTTGAACTCACAGTGATCCTCCTACCTCTGCCTCCCAAGTGCTAGGATTAAATGAGGGTACCACCATGCCCAGCTTAGAATCTGAATTCTTTTTTTTTTTCTGAATCTCCTGTGCTAGGATGGCATCCATCACTTTTATAATGTTTTCAACTTTTTATTTTGTTCTTTTTTTTTTTTTTGAGGTAGCATCTTACTCTAGCCCAGGCTGACATGGAACTCACTCTCTAGCCCTGCCTGGCCTTGAACTCACAGCAATCTTCCTACCTCTGCATCCTAAGTGTATGTGTGCATGATGTGTGAATTTTGTGTGCAGGTTCATGTGTGTGAGTGTAAAAATGTGTGTGCCGTTGTGCATGTGTGAGGTCAGAAGACACCACTGGATGTTGATCCTGACGTCCACCTTGTTTGAGGTAGAGTCTTTCACTGCTCACTGCTCTGTTCATTAGGCTCACTGGCTGACAAGCTTCTGGTGAATTCTCTGTCACCACCTCCCTCCTCTCCATAGTCATGCTGGGATAGCAGATGCTAGCTACAGCATCTGGCTTTTATGTGGGTTCTGGGTATCTGAGCTCAGATACACATCATGTTTCCACAGCAAACACTTAATCCACTGAACCATCCCTCCAGCACTGCCATCTCTATTTTTTTAATGTTTTATTTATTTATTTGCAAGCAGAGAGAGAGAATGAGAGAGAGGTAGTTAGAGAGAGAGAGAGAGAGAAGGAGGGAGGGAGAATGGGCGCACCAGGGTTTCAGGCTGCTGTAGCAAATGAACTCCAAAAACATGTGCCACTTTGTGCATCTGGCTTTACGTGGTTACCGGGAAATTGAACTTGGGTTGTTAGGTTTTACAGGCAACCCCTTTAACCGCTAAGCCATCTCTCCAGTCCTATCGTCCTTATTTTTAATATTTTATTGATTTGCGACCACAGAGAGATAGAAGAGAGACAGACAGAGAGAATGGGTGCACCAGGGCCTCTAGCCTTTGCAAATGAACTCCAGACACATGAGCCACTTTGTGCATCTGGCTTTATGTGGGTACTGGGGAATCAAACCCAGGTCACTAGGCATTGCAGGCTAACTACTGAGACATCTCTCCAGCCCTCATCTTTATTTTTTATTTTATTTTATTTTTTTTGTTTTTTGAGGTAGGGTCTCACTCTAGCCCAGGCTGACCAGGAATTCACTATGTAGTCTCAGGATGGCCTTGAACTCATGGTGATCCTCCTACCTCTGCCTCCCAAGTGCTGGGATTAAAAGTGTGCGCCACCACCATGCCCGGCTCTCATCTTTATTTTATTTATATATTTTTGTATTTTTGAGGCAAGGTTTCACTCTAGCCTGGGTTGACCCAAAAGTCACTCTGTAGCCAGACTGGCCTCAAACTCACAGTGATCTTCCTACTTCTGCCTCCCCAGTGCTAGGATTAAAAGGCATGCGTCCACTCAGGGCCCTTATCTTTATTTTAAATAAACTTCCAGTGTGCGCTAGTTTTCTGTTACTGTAACAAATGCCTGAGATATTCAAATTTGTGTGTATATACATGTACACACATGCACGTGTAGGTCAGAGAACCATCTCTGGGTATCAGTCTTCACTGGCTTTGCTTCTGTGAGTGCCCTCAAGCTTTCAACATTTCCTGACTCTGCTCCCCATTGTTGAGGTGCAGACACGCATGCTACTTGCATCCAGTTTCATGTGGGTTCTGGGGATCTGAAGTCCAGTCCTCAGGTGTGTGCAGCAAGCATATTTTTAAAAAATATTTATTTGTTTATTTGAGACAAAAAGAGACAGACAGGGAGAATGAGTTCACCAGAACCTCCTGTGATTACAAATGAACTCCAAGTGCATGTGCCACTTTTGTGCATCTGGCTTGTGGGGACTGGGGAAATGAACCCCCATCAGGCTTTATAAGCAAGTGCTTTTAACCACTGAGCAATCTTTCCAACCTTACAAGCACTTATTTTTGTTTTGTCTTGGTTTGAGTTTGTTTTCTTTTTTTTATTTTTGTTTTTTAATTTTTATTTCATTTATTTATGAGAGAGAGAATGGGCGTGCCAGGGCCTTCAGCCACTGTAAACAAACTCCAGACATATGCGCCCTCTAGTGTAGCTGGCTTTACACAGGCACTGGGGAATTGAACTAGGGTCCTTCATTGCAGGCAAATGCTTTAACTGCTAAGCCATCTCTTCAGCCCTGAGTTTGTTTTTTTAAGACAGTGTCTCACTCTATCCCATACTCACCTGGAACTCACTCTTTAGCCCCAACTGACCTTGAACTCATGGCGATCCTCCTACCTTACCCTCCACAGTGCTGGGATTATAGGCTTGAACCACTGTGCCGGGCAGCATAGTGAGATGCTATCTCAAAAGAGCAAACAGGGGTCAGGGCTGGAGAAATGGCTTAGCCATTAAAGACACTTGCTTTGCAAAGCATACTGGCCAGGTTGGATTCCCCAGAATCCACATAAATCCAGATGCATAAAGTGCCACATGCATTGGAGTTTGTTTGCAGTGGCAAAAGGCCCTGATGTTCTCTCTCTCTCTCTCTCTCTCTCTCTCTCTCTCTCTCTCTCTCTCTCTCTCTCTCTCTCTCTCTCTCTCCCCCTCTTCCTATGCTTGCAAATAAATTTTTTAAAAATTTAAAAGCCAGGGGGCTGGGATTGCAATTCAGTTGGTAGTTTAGCATCACAAGACTCTGGGTTCAATCTAGCAGTACATAAATCAGATGTGGTGGCACACACCCATGATCCCAGCACTGGGTAAGGGAAGGCAGGAGGAACAGAAATTCAAAGTCATCCCTTGAATACATAGCAAGTTTGAACTCAAGAGAAGAGAGAAAGAGAATAAAATCGATATTGGCCACAGTTTCGGTGGGTGCAGCCCACGCTTTGTAGCTTTGAGTCCTGTGCAAGGCAGAGCATCCTGGTGGAGCACTCCGCAGAGCCAAGCCCACTCACCTCATGGCTGAGAAGCAAAACTGGAAGAGATAGGGACTGGAGTCCCACAATCCCCGTCAAGGGCATGTCCCCAATGACAGGCACACCTCCTACTAGCGTCTTCCTTCTTCAAGGTTCCACAAGGCTCCAGTAGCCCCAAGCTGGGGACTAACCTCTAATACATAGATCTTTGGGAACATTCCAGATCCAAACTATAATATAGGCTATTTTTAAAATTTTTTATTTATTTTCAAGCAGAGAGATGAGAGAGAGAGAGAGAGAAAGAGAGAGAGAGAGAGAGAGAGAGAGAGAGAGAGAGAGAGAGAGAGAGAGAGAATGGGAATGCCAGGGCTTAGCTGCCTGTGACGCTTTGTGTATCTGGCTTATGTGGCTACTGGGGAATCAAATCCAGGTCATTAGGTTTTTCAGGCAAGCGCCTTAACCAGTGAGCCAAGTGCTCCAGGCCAGCACAGGATAATTTTGGATATGCATCCAGATTTATGATCTCCTAGGTTCCATCAAATAATGTCTTATGTTTTCTCATCTTTAAAATTTATTCATTGGGGCCAGAGAGATGGCTCAGCAGTTAAAGGCACTTGCTTGGAAAGTTTGACAGCTTGGGTTCAATTCCCCAGTACCCCTCTAAAGCCAGATGCACACAGTGGTTCATTTGCAGTGAAAGGAAGCCCTGATGCACCCATACACACACACTCTCTCTCTTCCTCAAATAAATATTTTTAAAAATAAAATGTGTATGGGGGCTGGAGAGATGGCTCAGCGGTTAAGGCACTTGCCCCCAGTGCCTAAGGCCCGTGGTTCAATTCCCCAGTACCCACATAAGCCCGACCCACAAGGTGGTGGCCCTGGTACTCTCTCTCTCTCTCTCTCTCTCTCTCTCTCTCTCTCTCTCTCTCTCTCTCTCTCTCTCTCTCTCTCTCTCCTCTCTCCCCTCAAAAAAATGAATAAATGGAATACTTTTAAAAATAAAAATATTAAAATGTGTTCATTCCTCTAATGATAGAATTAACTAAGTTAATGTGTACAATACACCTGGATCAGTGCTTGGTACGCGGTTTAAGTACTAAGTTCTGACTTTCTATCAGTGAGGGTCCAATCTGGAAGACAAAAACCACAACACTTAAATGAGAGAGAATTTAATGAAGCAGAGGTAACAGAGAGGCTGAGCACCCAAACAGGGGACAGGAATACAACTCAGAGATTAGCCAGCATGAAGCTGTCTAACCCTTTAGCGAGAGGAAAAGGTGGTATTACTGGTGCCTGGAGTCTGGGGTCACCTGGCTGATCCACCATAGGAGCCCCACCCTGGCTGTTCCTTTGCAGTCCCCAACCTCCCACTAGTGCCTTCTATTTGCTGAGCCCTGCAGAAAATCATCTCTAAGACATCCTAGGAAACAATCTGCCCCGGCAGCCTGCCTGCCTTTCAGGGGAGGATGAAGGGTGGTTCAGAGATCAGCTGATGATTATTTTGATATTATAGTTATAATTTTCTTTGAGGGTTTTTTTATTACTATTATTCTAAAGTTCTGAGTTTCTAGGCCTTAGCTGACCACTGACATCCAGGGCTTCCTAAGTGCTTATTGATTAATTGATTCCTGGCCCTCCACATACACATATACATGAATGCTTGGCCTCTGAACTCTGGAAGCTAACAGCTCAGGCCTTGGCAAGAATGCACCAGCACTGAAGACGCACACCCCACCCAAGATCTGATCAGGGCAAGGGAAGCGAATGCAGATAAGGCTCCATCAGCACCTCTGAGAGTTCCGAAGGGACATATGGGAAAAGCTGGCCAGCAAAAGAAGGCTCCCAGGAAATTCAGGAATAGACTCAGAGAAGCGAGACTGTAGAATTGGTAGCACAGAGCATTGGGTGGGGCATACCAGGAAACAGCTTCACCCCAGTTTTAAAGCCACTTCCTGGAAAACTGGAAAACACCCACTTGTCTTTGGGACACATCCCCATAAGTTAAGAGTTGGGAGTGAAGCTCTGGAGATTTTACTACAAAAATGGGAAGAAAGGCTCTATCTGAATATATCTTTGAAGATCCAGAATTTAACCTTGGACCAAAGGCAAATATAGTTATTTTCAGAGATTCTTAAAAAGTATCAAGGGCTGGAGAGATGGCCCAGTGGCTAAGACACTTGCCTGCAAAGCCTAACGACCTGTACTGTACCCAGTACCCATATAAAGCCAGATGCATCTGGAGTTTGTTTGCAGTGGCTAGAGGCCCTGGTGTGCTCTCTCTCTCTCTCTCTCTCTCTCTCTCTCCATCCCTCCCCACTTGAAAAATAAAATATTTTTTAAAGTATCAGGGACTGGGAATATAGTTTGTTTGATTGGTAGCATGCATGCTTTTTTGAATTCTTTCTAATATGCCAAAGTTCTGTTCTCCAAGTTCATTCTAGCAAATGCTTTTCGATAACAGGCTGGCAATGAAATCAGACAATAAATTTTGGAGTGAGAAATGACTGGATTAGACTGTGGCCCTGCCTTTGTCCTGGCTCTGTGACCTTGAGCAGGGGATGTCAGCTCCTTTTCCAATGGAGAGAGAACCATGTGAACTGCCTTGTAGTGCTGTAAGGAGAGTGCTTAGCTAGAGTCTGGTATGCAGTGAGTAATCAGGAAATAGTGGTGATTCATTTTCTTATGGCATGTGGGATTTGTATAGCACTTTGCAAAAATACTTTCCCTTGTATTTGCCACTGGAGCTCTGCTATGTGAGGCAGGTTAGGGAACCAACATTGATTCTGTTTCTATTATGCATTTAGCACCCTGCCAGATGCTAACAGTTATTATCTTGTTGGTTTCTTTCATTCAATAAATATTGATGCCAAGGAGTATTATATTATATGCAGTGGGGATCTAACAGTGAGCAAAGGAGACAAACCCCTGTCTCTCACTCAGGATACACTCCGTGGGGAAAGAGAGACAGAAAGTACAATTTAGTCAGCTCTTATGCTTACAGTTCCATAACCTGCTTTACAATAACCCATTTCTCCATATATTCATTATTATATTGCAGAAACAGAAACATCAGGTTTATAAAAATAATTCTATGTGTGTCCTTGTTTATACTGTTTAGAACTTAGATTTTTTTTAAAAAAGTTGAGAAAACATGGGTAGTGATGGGTAGTGGTGTAGATTTTCTTCTTGAAATAAATCACAATAACGATAACAAACAGGTGATATGTAGAAAATGAGTCTCAGATGTTTTCTTCTGTGAAGAATCTGTTGATTTGTACTATATATTCAACGCCTGCATTTGATTTGTTTCCTAGCTGATGAGATATTTAGATATGGACAACTAGGTACAGTCTTAACATATTCAATGTTCTGGCATTTGTAGTTTTGATAAAATACCACTGCAGGCAATGGAGTTGTGTCAGAGAAATCAGACAGCTAAGGAAAATAGATGATCTAACCAGGGATTCAAACTAAAGATATTTATTACCATGTCCTCAAATGCAATAATAAAAAAAACTTTACAAAATAAATAAATAAGAAAAAATGTTTTAACGTTTGAAAAACACACAAATAACCCATTTCACAGATGGCAACATTTGGGGTACAGGGCAAGTGGGGGGATGGAAATCACTTACCCAAGGCCCAACAGCTAAATTGAGCTTAATTCAAGATTCAAAGCCAGGCAGTGTGATGGTATGTTGCCTCTCAAAAAAAATTATATCAAGATGTGATGAGGGCTCTGGAAATGGCAATTCAGGGTAAAAGAAGGGGGAGGCGTGACGAAGGGGGGCTCTCTGAAGTATCATATCTGAGCAGAGTACTGGGAGAGACAGAAAAGATGCAGGTGGACATCTAGGGAAAGAGCCGTCCAGGCTGAGGGGAGAGCATCAAAAGAAGGCCCGTTTGAGAGAAGTCAGGAGCCAGGGGGAAAGATGGCTCACTGGGCTGCTGGCAGGATGCAGTTGCCTTTTGCTGAGGAAGAAAGACTGTGGGAAGAGCAGGTTGAGAGGCAAGGTCAGGGGTTGAGTTTGGGGTAGTCGCACATCATGCAAGTAGAAGCACCTGGTTCCAGAGGACCAGGTCACCCAGGCAGTCATTTTCAGAGACACATTTAAACTTGGGTCTGTGGGTTGGGTGTGGTGGTGCACACCTGTAATCTCAGCACTTGGGAAGCAAGGGCTGGAGATCAGAAGTTCAAGGCCAGCTTTAGCTACATAGTGAGGCTAGCCTAAGACCCGGTCTCAAAAAAAAAAATACAAGAGGTAGATAGTGGCACACACTTCATCCCAGCACTTGGGAAGCTGAGGGCTGAGGTAAGAAGATCACCATGTGTTCAAGGCCAGCCTGAGGTTACAGAGTGAGTTAGTTCCAGATCATCCTGGACTGGAATAAGACCCTGTCTCAAAACAAAACTGCTGAGATGGCTCAGCCATTAAAGGCGCATGCTTACAAAGCCTGCTGCTGATGTAAAGTTAGATGCAAAGTGGTATTTGTGGTCCCAGAGTGGGCCTATGGCAAGGGAGGTGGAGCCAA
Source organism: Zapus hudsonius (assembly GCA_004024765.1). Classification (NCBI taxonomy): domain Eukaryota; kingdom Metazoa; phylum Chordata; class Mammalia; order Rodentia; family Dipodidae; genus Zapus; species Zapus hudsonius. Next base: position 6,866 of record PVHP010035308.1, on the reverse strand, counting down.
GAGAATCATCAGCTAGAGACCCTGTCTCAAAGGTAGAGTCCAGCTACTTCAAGGTTGTCCTCTGACCTCGACATGCACACCGTGGCATGTGTGTGCCTACACACACACACACACACACACACACACACACACACACACACACACACAAGCATACCACACCCAAAAATAAATGTATTAAAAATTAAAGTCTGCCACAACATCTGCCTAGAACAAAATACATATATATATATATACATATATATATGTATATATATCAGGAGCTAGGAGGTAGCTTGGTGGTAGAATGCTTACCTAGCATGTATAAAGCCTTGGGCTTAATCCCCAACATCTCCAAAAAAGATTCTCCCAAAGATCTGTGTGTTGCATGTCTCTTATGGGGGAAACCAATGGCTCTCTGATTGAACTTGAAACCTGCTCCACCCATGGGAGGGAGGGACTTCCTGCCTGGTATTGAAAACCTAGTCAAAAACCTATGGCTGTGAGGAGAAAAGGCCATTCAGCAGGAAAGCTCCCAACAAGGACCATTGCACTCTGCCTAACACTATCTTCTGATTTCTACAGAATTTATCCATTTAGTAGAAGGTGAAAGATTGATATAATCTAAGGAGAAATCAGAGTATTTAACCAATGTTTGAGTGTTCTGCTGGCATTGTCCTTGGACACCAGGCAATCAGAAGTAAAGGCAGAGACTATCTTTGAGGGATTGAGATTCTAAGGAGGAGGGCATCTGTGGCACATGTGTGAACAAGCATTTGGTGGGTGAAGGCAGGAGGATCACAAATTTAAGGTCTCTTGGGATACATGACAAATTAGAAGCCAGCCTAGGCTACTTCAGAGCCTGTCTGAAAAGATATGATAGCAGTGGAGTTTGGTGGCTATTCTCCTCAAAGAAGCCTTCCTTAAAGAGTCAAGTACTTGGTTTGTAGTTGTGATAACTCCCTCTGCCTTCAAAGTACAATAGATGGCTTGTGTTCTATTCAGGTCTGTTTCGCCTCCCAAATTAGACAACCAACTTCATATGCAAAGGATCTGTTCACCTGCCTTTTGCCATTCCTAAGAAGAAAAAATAACACAAGGAGTTAATGTTCGTGCAACTTGATTGTGCCTGACACAGTGTGGTATATAAATGCTTGCTATCATCCTACCAATCCTCCATGAGAGAACAAAAGGAAGGGACCCCACGTGAACACCGAGTTGACCTGGGCTATGATGAGGAACAAATGGAAATGGATTCAGTAGAGCATTCATAGGGGTGCTTTCATCTTTTATTTAATCACTTTAAACTGGTTCTAGTCCTGACACAGAGTGAGGCAAGCTGTGAGATCTGTCTTCTACCCTGGTTGAAGGCAGGGGAAAGCAATGGGATTTTTAATTCTTGGCTGGACTTAGTTTTAAGTAGCAAAGTCCCCAGCTGAAGGGAGCTCGGCATTGCAGAGGTGACGACTGACCACTTTGTTTCCCAGAAAGCACCTGCATCTCTCTGAACAAGGCTGAATGATCTGACAGAACTTCTGTGATTGTGGAGAAATGGGATGTGACAGATTCAGAGCCAGTTTATCCTGGGCAGCCCTTAGCCCCTTCCTAGTCATGTATCACCCACCTCTGTGTCTGACCTAACATCCTTGTGGCTACCCGGTGATCAGTTGACATCTTTTTGGACTTACTAACCACCCACCAGCTTCCACCAACTCAGAGGCTGAGATTGTCATCGGACAGCATCTGAAGTCTATAGCAGAGATTGACCACTTCGTTGCAACCTGTCCTACCTAATGTCTCTGTTAGTGTATTTGTAAAGTGCCTTGGTTTATAACCTTTTGTTCTATAACTATAAAAACTTCATGAAATTGCTAATGTGATGGAACTTGGAATTTGGAATAATCTAAATCTGTGTTCCTGGGCCATGATCATTCATGATTGGCTCTAAAATAAACTATCTCTTATTACCTTAAAAAACAAAAACCTATGGCTGGGTGGTTATAAGCCCAGGGCGGGGCGGACTACTACTGCTCTCTGGCTAAATGACTACATTATACAAAAATGCCCTCTGAATACTTATGTTTATGCCTATATAGTAATGCTAGTCTCACTTTTGATTGGAGAAGCTTCTCTTTTTCAGATGGAAGTGACCACTGGGGTGACTCAAAACTCACCAAAGTGCTAAGAAGTAACGGTAGATGTTCAGCACTAAAGGAGACAAGTCTATCACACCTTCTAGGGCTCAGGGATCATTGTGAAAGAGGTGGCCGAAAACATGTAAGAGCCAAAGAAAGGGGAGGAGTGTTTTGCAACACTGTCTTCCAGACACAAAATGACCTTGATGTTCATGACCTCACAGTGGCTTACGATAACTATACAGGACTTGCATAATAAGAGACAAAAAATGGCGTCCAAATAGAAGGGAGACTAGTTGAAAAGAAGAAGGGATCCAGTGAAGGGATTTTGGAGAGGGAAAAGGAAGGTGGTGGGAGGGAAATATGATCATGGTATATTGTTTATGGAAATTGTCAATAAAAAGGTTTTTTTTTTAAAAGATACATGTGTGAAAGGCTTGGTTCCCAGGGTCCCACTACTGGGAAATAATGGACCCTTTAGAACACAGTGAGAGGCCTTTGGGTAATTAGGGAATGTGGAGTCCAGGTCCCTTCTTTGCTTCCTGACCATGACCATGGATTTTGCTGTGCCTTACAGTCCTCCTGCCAACTCGCGGTCTCAAAGCATTGAGGATGACAGTCAGCCATGGACTCCAATAATATGAACAAAAATAAACCTATTCTCTTCATAAGATTATCTTAGGTATTTGGGTAAAGTAACAGAAAACGGACTAACACAGATGTGAAGGCCCCAAAGGCCCAGGATCTAGGTAAGTCTTCCATTACAAGTTGCCCCAGATCAGCATGTTCCCAGTGTGACAAATGAACACTTCAGGCTGGACACCTCCCCTGAACTGGTGCATGCAACCATGCATCACTAGGTACACCTGGCTTTTGTGGATACTGGGTAATTGAACCTGTGCAAAAGTCTTCACATGTTAGTTCCTTTAAAGGCTTAGTCATCTTCCCAGTTGTTTTTTCATTGTTGTTTGGGATTTTTTTTCAAGGTAAGGTCTCGCTCTAGCCCAGGATGACCTGGAATTCACTACAAAGTCTCAGGGTGGCCTTGAACTCACAGCAATCCTCCTACCTCTGCCTCCAGAGTCCTGGGATTAAAGGCCTGTGCTACCATGCCTGGCTTTTTTTTTTTTTTTTTTTTTGTCTGAAGCCTGGGTACCAGATGCTATTAAGCAATTGTTTTATTGTTGTTATTTTGTTTTGTTTTTAAAGATTTTATTTGCAAGCAGAGAGATACATATAGAGAGACAAAGAGGGAGAGTATGGGTGCACCAGAGCCTCTAGCCACTGCAAATGAACTCCAGATGCATACACCACTTTGGGCATCTGGCTTTACGTGAGTACTATGAAACTGAACCCAGATCCACTGACCCATTTCTCCAGTTGTTTTTTTTTTTTTTTTTTGGTCTTTCTGTAGTCTCAGGGTGGCCTTGAACTCATGGCGATCCTCCTACCTCTGCCTCCCGAGTGCTGGGATTAAAGGCGTGCGCCACCACGCCCGGCTTTGTTTTTGTTTTTTAATTGTGGTAAAATGCATGTGAAATTTTCCATCTAACCAACTGAGTGGAATGGAGTAATTTCCATTGCTGTGCTATCATTGTTATCATCCCTCCACAGAACTCTTTCATCATGCAAAACAGAAACTTAGTGTCTATTAAGTATTTTTGTGTGTCCCTTTATTTGTTCATTGACCAGGGTTACTCCTACTTGTCAGCAGTTATGACTACCATTACTATGAACAGGTTGTACAAGTATCTCTTCAAGTCCTAACTTTTACTTATGAATGCATTCAGAAATGGGATTGCTGGCCCTATAGTCTATTATTTTATTATTTTTATTTGACATATAATCATTATATATGTATATATATGATGCAATGTAATAGTTTCATACATGATTATAATGTAGATTAAATAATACATGTATATAATGTATAATAAACTTAGGAACCATATACAGTCTTCCATAGTTGGCCCAGCATTTCATATTCCCATCAACAGCATTACAAGGGTTCCAGTTCCTTCATATTTTCTTCAACACTTGTTACTTTTTGAAATTACTTTTTAATCTGCCTATTTCTTACCCCCTCCACAATGAGCAACCCAAAAAACAAAGCATTCCATCGTTTACATGGATGGTTGTAATAGAAATCAAAGGCCCTGGCTTCTTTTGCCACGGCCCCAGAAGTCTGTTCTCCACACCATCCTGCTCAAAACCAATAGTGGCTTCCTCTCCTCCCACTCAAAGTACAAGCCAAAGTTCTGACAATGGCCTATGGGTCTCTCTAAGATGGGCTCCCACCCTCCCAAACTGACTCATTTCCTACTAGCTTACTTTGCTCCAGTCACATTGGCTCTTTTTCCCCTGATTCTTAGTAATCTATTGCCTCTAGGCATTTCTTCTATTGTCTCAGCTTGGAATACTGATTTTCTTTTATATCCTTAGCTGTAACTTGTGTATTAATTCTTTAGGTCTTTGTTTAAATGTCCTTAGCAAAGCTTTTAGGCTTTCCTGTTTGCTCCTTGCTGCAGTCAGCTGCACATTGTTGGGACGAACTTCCAAGCAGACACAGTTTATGGGAGGAACGAGTTTATTTCAGTTTACAGATCCAAGGGAAGTTCCATCAATGGTGGAAGAAGCTGCTTACTTCCATAGATCCAAGCAGAGAGAAACAACTGCTTCAAGCAAAACACCAACCAGCACCAGCAGACAAGAAACCAACAAGCCTCCTCAGCTCAGACAGCTCTGCAGACCTTCAGGCTGGAATTCAGATCTGCCCCAGTGACTTGGCCCCCTGTAGCAGGAGTCTGCCTGCTAGGGGCTGAAGCTGCAAACTCAGTTTTAATAAAACAGCTGAGTCTATGGGGCCATACATTCACACTCCCCTAACCCATCCACTAGAAAATTCTGAGTGAAGTGCGTAGCTTAGTGGTAGAGTAATTGACTAGTGTAAGAGAAGCCCTGTGTTCAATCCTGGCAGTGCAGAAAATAAAAAGTAACAATAGTAATTTTATTTTATTTATTTATTTGTGTGTGTGTGTGTGTGTGTGTGTGAGAGAGAGAGAGAGAGAGAGAGAGAGAGAGAGAAAGTACAGGTGCACTAGGGCCTCTAACCACTGCAAAGGAACTCCAGATGCATGGACCCCTTTGTGCATCTGGCTTACATGGGTACTGGTGAATTGAACCTGGGTCCTTAGGCTCTGGAGGCAACCACCTTAACCACTTAGCCATCTCTCCAGCCCAATAATAATAATAGTAATTTTTTTAAAGGAAAGACAATTCTGTGTCCTAGTGCCTGAGAATAACCCCCCAGAGACTCCCACAGCTGGACTTACTTTTTTTTTTTTTTTTTTTTGGTTTTTCGAGGTAGGGTTTCACTCTAGCCCAGGCTGACCTGGAATTCACTATGTAGTCTCAGGGTGGCCTTGAACTCATGGTGATCCTCCTACCTCTGCCTCCCGAGTGCTGGGATTAAAGGCGTGCACCACCACGCCTGGCTTTTTTTTTTCTGAGGTAGGATCTCACTCTAGCCCAGGCTGACCTCAAATTCACTATGTAAGTGTCTGGGTGGTCTCAAACTCATGGTGATCCTCTGCCTCCTGAGTGCTGAGAATAAAGGCATGTGTCACCACGCCTGGCTTTTTTTTTTTTTTCTTTAATTTTTTGAGACAGAGTCTTACTATGTAGCTCAGAGTAAGCTGGAACTCACCATGTAGCTCAGGCTGATCTTGTGGACGGGATCCTCCTTCCTCTACCTGGTTAGTGCTGAACTTATACCTGAAAGGTTGTTTTGTTGTTGTTTTTTAGATGAGGTCTCACCATGTATCCCTGGCTGGTCTAGAATTTGCAACAATCCTGCTTCTGCCTTCTAAATAAATGCTGGGATGCTGGGCCTGTGCCACCACACCCAGCTCACACCTGAACTTTTTTCTTTTCTTTTTTTTTTTTTTTTTTTTTGGTTTATTGAGGTAGGGTCTCACTCTAGCTCAGGCTGACCTGGAATTCAATATGTAGTCTCAGGGTGGCCTTGAACTCATGGTGATCCTCCTGCCTCTGCCTCCTGAGTGCTGGGATTAAAGGCCTGTAACACCATGCCGGGCTCACACACCTGAACTTTCTTGCCCTCAAGCTTCTCCATGATTTGGTGGCTCACAGCCAGACATGAAGGGCAGAGATGCTTTGTATTTTTTTTCCCTGAACACTCCCTGCTCTGCTTTGGGAAATAGATGTGCCTTCTTCAATCACTGCAGCACTTAGGAGGGGGGCTCCCATGTCTACAGATCTCCACCCAGTAAGTCATTTCCTCTTTGTCCTTCAGTCTCAAGGAGGCGATGTCTATCTGAAGTTGCTGGTCTCCAGTGCCCCAACCTCCCTGTTGCTTCTCTGAAGGCTGCCATTCCTCTGGTTCTTTTATGGAGACTTGGCCGTAGGTCCGGCTGTTTCCTGCTAGCTAGACCCAAACGGCATTGCTTTATTTAATTTCTAACCTGGCAGGCATGGTGGAGCACGTTAGTAATCCTAGCACTTGGAAAGTGGGGGATCAGGAATTCAAGGCCAGCCTCAGCTACTTAATGAGTTGGAGACCAGCCTAGTTGTCTGAGACCCAGTCTCAAAAAACAAGCAAGCAAACAAATTTCCCATCCTATCTGCTGCCTGTTTTCTGCACTTACCATTCTTTGTTCTTCTACACAGCGTGAATTACCATCTCATATACTGTGTAGTTATTTCCTTTTCTGTTCTCTCCACATACACACACAC
>PVHP010035307.1:0-18189 GCA_004024765.1 Zapus hudsonius | reverse complement strand
GAGAGAGAGAGAGAGAGAGAGAGAGAGAGAGAGAGCGAGAGAGAGAGAGAGCGAGCGCACCAGGGCCTTGTGGGTCTGGCATATGTGGGTCCTGGGGAACTGAACCCGGGGCCTTAGGCACTGGAGGCAAGTGCCTTAACCGCTGAGCCATCTCTCCAGCCCTAAATAAAATATTTTTAAAAAATAAAAATAAAATAAGTTAACAATATAAATTTTGTTTATGGGTATAAAACTAACTCTAAAATAAAATTAGCAATCAGTACTGTTGGCAGAAGGAATAATGTCTTAGAAAAAAGGTTCTTAGCCAGACACGTCACAAGCTAAGTCCCAGGGTGTCGCACCAACATCAGTGGTGACGTAAGGAAACCACCTCACTCTGCCAGAAGGCATCAGTGATCACTTCAGCCAGAGCTCGGCCAGTAGAAAGACTGCGTGTCATGTCTGGCTCAAGACACCGGAGAAATACCCAGACATGTGATGGGCAGACTGCAGGCATCCACAGAAATAATTTCATTTATGAGAAAAATGCAAGTGAGCCTCTTACTCGAATCTACCTCAGCCATGTCGTGGGAACTCCCGTGTACATTATGACCATAGAACGTCACAGAACAGCAACACAGACAGACCTCAGGGGCAGGCTCCCCCTCAAATCCTGGCTCTGTGATCACCTGTCTGACCTTGGTAATTTCCAGCATCTCTCAAGGAGATGGGCAAACACGGGTATAACTTGGCCACCTGGGACTCCTCCTGGCTTGAGGGAAACACACACTCCTCTCCCCACAATGCCCTGGGCAACCTGGGGAACACAAGTACCTGCCACTCCAAACGATGGGCTAGGTCTGTCCTGTCTTGGTAACTCCCATTTCATGGTTCATTTCCAATCAAATATGTCCCAGGAGAGATCCAAGAACCAGAGGCAAGGGCCCAATCTAACCTGAACCATTTTGGGGTGCATGTCCTGTAAGGCAGACTGTGTCCTGGGAAGGGAACTTTCAGGGAGAATTCCCTGTGACCATCTTGAACCTACTATGCACTATGGGCATACGTGTGCTGAAAAATCAGATGCATCATGGGAAAGGCCATACGCAGTAGAGAAAAGCTTACATAACCCAAGCCTGTCTGTGTGTTGTAGGCCACTCTTCAATGCTAGGATAAACATCCACAGCAGACTCAGCTTACCTATCCAGAAGAAGTTCCCTAATGGCAGAAGAAACTGGCTTCCATTCCTAAATCCACAAGAGAGACAGAGAGAAACCATCACCAGCCAGCAAACACTCAAACCAGCACGCATGAACCTGCAGCAAACAGAACCCCAGAACTCAGGCTGCACTCTTACACCTGTGGGCTGGACTTCAGATCCCCGACTCCCGGTGACATCTCAGGGCTGGACTCCAGGATCCACACCGCAGTGACATCTCCTCCAAGCCAGGCGGCTGGAGACCCATTACAAGGTTTAATAACGCCCCTGCCCTCCTTTGCCTGCCTGTCAGGAACAGGGTCAGAGACAGGGCTGGAGGGGAAGACAGGGGCAGCAAGGTACCCTAGCTGAGGCTGGGGACACATTCCCAGGCAGTCAGATGATGCAAAGATACCATGGCCGGTAGTACTTCGTGTCACCTTATGCATCCCTGTGCTCTCTAATTCTGCCTCAGCTCTCCAAGTGGTCCTCACAGCTGGGTGGGTGCTGGTGTGCTTGGTCCCCAGCTGTTTCAGGAGGTTTTGGAGCCTCCAAGGAGGTGGAGCCTGGCCAACAAAATGAGTTCACTAGGACTGAGCTCTGCAGGCTACTTCTGGCTCCAACCTGTGCTCTCTGTCTTGTGGGTCACACCACGTGAACCACCTAAGCACAAATAAGCAAGCAGACTAAAGGAATATATAGGCTGATGGTACGTATTTCTGTCAGTAAGGACAGAACCACTCTGCCCTGCCTTCCCCACCACGGTGGGCTGAAATTTCTCAGAAATGGAACCAAAACAAATTTTTCTTCCCTTCAGTTGCTCCTGACAGGCTATTTTGTCACAGTGATTCAAAACTAAGTACTTGCATTAATTTATTTGGTGGTGAAAATTATAAAACAGCCTATGAGCCCGGCTATGGCAAGGTGAGGTCAGAGCAAAGAGTGTAGAGAAAGACAGGACGGTGTTTGGCGAGGAAGGGAGGCTGAATGCATGGAAAGTTGATAGTGGGGGCTGGAGAGATGGCTCAGTGGTTAAAGTGTTTGCCTGTAAAGCCTAACAACCTGAGTTCAATTCCCCAGGACCCACATAAAGCCAGATGCACAAAGCAGTACGTGTGTCTGTGCGGCGAGCTCCTCGACCAGCGAGGAAGAACCACCACTCGAGGATTCTTCTCAAATCACACTTTATTGGAGAGCCTTTTGATTGAAGGGAGAGCAAGAAGCGAGCCCCCCCCCAGCGCTAGAAGTCAGCTGCTTATATAGGGATTAAGGACACGGGTCGCCCCATGATTGGCTGATACCAACTTGCCACCACCAGGCGCCACGGGATTGGCTAGGGACAGTTATATAACTCACACATGCGCAGAGCCAAAGGCACGTCTTTCTCAAAGCATTGCCTAATATGGAGTTGTTTACCACTTAGCTGCAAGGAAGTGGGCGCCATCTTGTAATGGCCATCGTCCCAGCTCCCTGCATGTCCTGGAGTTGTTAGTAGCAGCTGGAGGCCTGTGCCCATTTCTCTCTCTCTCTCTCTCTCTCTCTCTCTCTCTCTCTCTCTCTCTCTCTCTCTCTCTAATAAATAAAAAGTTGAAATGACCTGAAAGGGACCGGCCTGCTGTCTCCCTGCCCAGAGCTGTGCCCTCTGTGTGCCAAATTCTCCAGCCAACATGACCCTCTTCTTCCCTCCCACCCTGGCTGACCAGGTCTTGGGGGCAGGGGTGTCCCCTGTGCGGCCAGATCTCTGACCCTTCTTCCCAGGTCTGGTGCTGAGAGTGCATACCCCTCACCCCCTCCCATGTCCAAACAATCTCCCGAACTGAAATGTATATTTTTGCTAGGAGCCCCAGCTTCCTGTGTTTTTAATATAAATAGTGTATACAGACTGACAGAACTTTAAATAAATGGGAAGTAAAAAAAAAAGTTGATAATTGGGACAAGGTGATTAGTGCCATTAAGGAGAAGTCATAGACAACTGGAAAATGTTCTTTAAGAGCAATACGGGGGCTGGAGAGATGGCTCAGAGGTTAAGGCATTTGCCTTGAGTGCCCAAGGCCCCGGGTTCAATTCCCCAGTACCCACATAGGCCAGACCCACAAGGTGGTGGCTCTGGTGCTCCTCTCTCTCTCTCTCTCTCTCTCTCTCTCTCTCTCTCTCTCTCTCTCTCTCTCTCTGCTTGAAAATGAATAAATAAAATTTTAAAAAAAGAGCAATACGGATGCATTTAAGTATAAAAACACACAGAACAGGGGGAAAGTCTCGGGGTGTTCTATTCACAAGGATCACCCACAGAAGCAGTTTCCAGGGTTCTGACAAGCAGGTCCCCACCTGATGGCACTGTGCTGTGAAGTCCTCAGCAGGTGGGGTCAGCCTGGAAGACGCAGGTCACTGAGGTCATCTGCTTCTGGCTCCAGGCCGTGCTCTCTGCATCTGCATCCGGGTCTCTGCCATGTGAACACATGGCTCTCACACACTCCTGGTTCCAGAGCCTCAAGGGTAGATTGAAATCTCTCTGAACTGGGAGGCAAAATAAATCTTTCCTTCCTAAGTTGCTTTGGTCAGGTATTTTATCAGTGTCAAGAAAAAATAATTGATATGTTTTGGTGCTATTTGACTTTGGTTTAACATTCAGCGGAGTCTACTGGTGGGAAAGCCTTAGAATTTATAAGAGGGCCCTTGTCTGGAACTGGGGGGTTCAGGGCAATAGGCACCAGATCCCGTACTCCTGGGCTCCAGAGACAAGATGCACTATGGGAGCAGTTGACGGGGAGGCTACTAAAAATAGAATCTAGGTAATCCAGAATTGTGTATATTTGTTAACCTACATTGATCTCACTCTCTGATGGAGATTGTGTTTGTGTTTTTCAGGATGCAGCAAGAGAGCTGGGGCCCATCTAACCCTACCAACCGACTGTAGGCCGAGAGCTGAGATTCTGGCAAGAGAGGACCCACCACAGTCATATCGTGGAGGATCCAAATGGAACCCCGCAGAGAATGACGGGATGAACAAGGGGCTCACAGCCACAGCCATTAAATCAACACAGGATAAGCCAGTGAGACAGAAACCAACGATTCTCGACACAAAGACCCCTAAGCTCACAGCCTTAAAGCAGCCTTAATACTCACCCACCACGACTCAGGGAACTGAGCGGAAGAGGGGGCGGAAAGATGGTGAGAGCCATGGTGGGGGAGACGATCCAGAGGCATGGCACCCCTCAGTAACAACACACTTGGGCCCGGAGAACCTGGCTGAGTACTAGGCTATCCAGGGTCCCCTGCCACAAGGACTGATCCAGATGGTACACAGAGGAAGCTATCCAGTTGATTGGGGATGGCGAGGGGGGGCATTGGGGAATTGGGGATAACAACTCATTGTTTGCCCACTAAATATTGTAACTCATTATGGACAATAAAAAAAAGAATTTACAAGAGGGTTTTCTTCATAGAAAGTGTGCAAACACAAACGTGTGTGGAAGCAGAACAGGGAGAAAGTCTCGGGGTGTTCAGTTCACACAGGATCTATTCACACGGTTCTGACATGAAGGCTCTGGGGAGCTGCATGTTTCTGACAAACTGAACTTTCTAAATATCCGGAGAGAGCAAGATTGGATGTTTTCTCTTCTGTCAGATTGGAGGATCGTGTGGCTCAAAGAATGGGCACCTTTCCTCTACGCTGTCATGTGTGCGGGCATGAAGTCTCTCACACGATTCCTCTACTGGCCTTGGAAATCCCAAGAGCTTTCTTTGTCGTTTCTCTTTTCTGGGGTTAGTCATTTATGTCCTCTGTGTTTTAAAATTAGTCTGGGTCGGGGATGTCACTCATTCTTTTAAAAATATTATTTTCCATTCGCTAATCTCCTCTCTTGCTTCTGTTTCTGGTTTTACTAATGTCCGATGTTATCACCTCATCTCCTTCCCTTCGAATGCCTTGTGTGTGTTTGTTTCTCCCTAACGTCTACTCACATGGCTTTAGATCTGTGATTTTACACTTGACACACTACACATTTCCCGGGAAGCATTTCACCTGACCCTACGGGGACTTCTTTTATTAGAAGCATCTAGCACATTGTGCATTCCGTGTTACTGAACTCAAGAGATCAGATTTCCTCTTCGACCCATGGTTGTTTAGAATCGGCCTCCTCCCTTCTCCATCTCTGGTCTTCTCTCCATGGTTTATAGCTGTTGGTTATAATTAAATACCGTCATAGTAAGGATTTCCATCTTTTGAAACAGGATCCGGGGACAGAGTTCGGTGGTGGATTTAATAGATTTTCAAAAGACCAAAGTCCATTAAATCTTGCTTCCTACTCCGTGGTGTAGCTTGTGAAACATTCCATATACAATTTAAAGTAATGAGCTTTCTACAGTGTTGATAATGTTGTATTAACACCAATTACTGTGGTTACAGATGGTGTTCAGATCCTTCATAGTCTTTCCCTCTTGGATCCTAAGAGGGGGTGAAAACAGGGGATCTCCAACCATCAGCCTATATATTCCTTTAGTCTGCTTGCTTATTTGTGCTTTCCTGCTCTCTCTCTCTCTCTCTCTCTCTATATATATATATATATATATATATATATATATATATATATATATATAATCTTTATTTTCTGAGATACTGGGGATTGAATCCAGTGAGTACTAGGCAAGCACTCTAACACTGAATGATGTCTTCATCCCCTGGTGCGTATCCGTTTGTAACTGTATCTGCCTAGTATTCTGACTCTTTTCTTCCATTAAGAGAGATTCCATATTCCCCCCCTTTGAAGTCTGTGGCCACTCTTTCATTTGCTTATTGTTTGCTTGGCTTATCTTTTTCCAGTTTTTTTTTTAATAGACAATGTAATTTGCCTTGTCATGAAACATACATCTTTGGGACTGGAGAGATAGCTCAGAGGTTAAGGCACTTGCTTGCAAAACCTGACCATCTTGGTCCAATTCGCCAGTGCCCATGTAAAGGCAGATGCACAAAGTGGTGCATGCATCTAGAGTTCATTTGAAGCAGCAAAAGGTCCTGGTGTGCCCATTCTCTCCCTTCCTCCTTCTCTCTCTCTCTCTTCCTCTATCTTTGCAAATAAATAAATAATTTTTAAAAATCTTTGGGAATAAAGTTGCTCTTATTAAGTTTAGTCTGACATGCTCTGCCTTTTAACTGAAGTATTTAATCAACATTTACTTATTGTCATGGTTTGATCCAGGCGTCCCCCACAAACAAATGAATGTGTTCGGATAGATGGATCCTCAGCTGATGGCAATTCTGGAATTAGAACCTCACTAGAGCTGTGTTGTTGTGCGGGCTTATGGGGTTATAAGCCAGCTCCCCCTTGCCAGTATTTGGCACACCTTCCTGCCGCTGTTTGCAGTGCTGTGGCAGAGGTGATGTCCACCCCTCTGCTCATGCCATCGTTTTCCCTGCCAGGATGGAGTCTCCCCTTGAGTCCATAAGCCAAATAAACCCATTCCTCCACAAGCCGCTTTTGCTCGGGTTCTTTCTGCGCAGCAACAAGAACGCTGACTGCAACACTTATTGATATGACTCTCTTTAGATCTATGACGTTCCTTTATCTCTAAACACTTGCAGTTCCTCACATTTAATTCCTCTTTCATTCTGTTTTCGCCGTTGCTACCTGCGCGAGGGTTGGTGGTCACATGTGTTCCCTTTGTGGGCTAGAAGGATTTGGCAGTTGGGTGACTTTAAAACCCCCAAGTACATAATGATTATTTGGCTTTTGGAAAACCCCACAATGGCTGTGTATGTAAAGTGCTTTAACTATCATTCAAAAAGAAGCACGGTCAGTTCATCACAACTTTCAAAGCTTCAGCAGGTATTAAAGCGCCTACAGAAAAGGCAAGCTCTCGCTTGAAGGTAACCTGCCGTAAGTTTCAAAATCAGTGGAGGAGGAAAGGAAAGTAAGGACATTCTACATAGAGGTGATTAAGACCTGGAAAATTCTGAAAGGGCCACAAGGTGTGAAGGTGTGATGGTTAGGTTTTGTGGTCAACTTGATCTTTTTAATTATCTTGGGTGGGTTTCTGAGGATGTTCACAGGAAGGCAGCCTCTCACAAGGGGCAGGATGTAAAGAAGCTCAGAGAAGCTAAAAGTAAACATCCTTTCCTGTGTAGGAAGTGCAGGAAGAAAATTCCAGAGACTCAGGAAGCCATTAAGTCTGGGGTAGGGCTGCAAGACCCTCCCTAAGCCTATAGAAAGGGGAAGAGATTCTCTCTTTTGCCCCCCCCCTGTTTGCTGGTGGGTGTGTGGGTTTTTTTGTTTTTGTTTTTTTGGGGGTGTGTGTGTAGTTTTGGTGATGGATTTCTCTCTCTGCTCGGACCTGTAAAAGAGGACCAGCCTCTTTCACTTTTATGGGACTTCCCCTGGATCTGTAGCTTGAATAAGTCGTTTCCTCCCATAAACTGTGCCTGGTTTGGAGACTCATCCCAGCGGCGTGTGACTGACTATGACAGAAGGGATCCGATATGCACAGCATTTGTTCCCAGTGAAGAATCCATTCTATAGATAAAACTCCATTTTATAAAACTAGCTTCACTTTAGATTGGCCTCCCCCTCCCTAAAGGATGCCTGGTCATAAAGACCCAGGAGCAAAAAGACTCCATATAAGGGAACATATGGCTGTCCTAGAATGTGGGCTGGATCTGGGATGTGGCCCCAAAGCGGTAACCAATCAGGAGATATATAGATACAGGGAGGGAACCAATAAAAATGCCACACCCCCAGTAACCTGAGTTTTATTATAATTAAATAGTTTTTGTCCATAAATACCCTGCTCCTTTGTTCTTTGGGGCTCCATCTTGCCTGGACACACGTCAGCCTGCTGGTGGAGCCTGACTGCGCAGCCGAAGAATAAAATCCTCTTGCTTTTGCATCTGCTGGTGTGGTTATTGGAGTTTTGGGGTACGCTCTCCTGAGAGAGGCCTTGGGGGGTCTTTCACCAGGAGACCTTGTGACAAACAGGAAGCTTCCGAAAATCTCTGTGCTTAAATGTTCTGGATGTATCTCTACTTTATTAATTTTATTAGCAATGTAGTTTGGTAAACTTTAATCATACTGGAGAGTTTCTTAATATAGGCAGGAAAGTACGTAAGTACATAAGTATCTTTCCTTTGTGAATATGTGGCCATTCTGCATTGTTCTCTGAGACAACAGCCTCCCTCTGTAGAGCAGGTGTGAAGTAGAAAATGGCTAAGTGACATTCATGTTTCTCTTGTAAAATAGAAAATGGCTAAAACACTTATTTTTAAAATAAATAGCTAAAGGTTTGTTTTAAAACTGTTCACTTGAGTATCTGGGTGTCATAAGGCCCTGAGATGAGCAGCTGTCTGGAAAGGCAGAATTAAATAACCAACAGCTATTTTAGCTTCTGTGAAATGCTTACGCTATAGGAATGTGGAGAGATAAGAATAACTAAACACCAGACATCTACTCCGGCCTTGGTCTTAGTTCCGCTTATCTGGCTTTTGTAACCTGCTTACACAGACCCTAACCCTTGGACTGGAAATTCCCCAAAGTTGTTTACTTCGGCCTCTAAAAAGGCTTGAGTTTCTGCATTCTGCACTGCTGGTCCCAGTTCTCTAAGTAACTGATTGACCACAGTCCGGGTTCGAACCTGCTTGAATAAAGTGAACCTTGCTTTTGTTCTGACTTGAGTCTCTCATAGTCTGTCTTGGGGGGAGTCTGGACCTTATACAGGCAAACCCCAAACTCATGACCTTCCTGCTGAGGTCCTGAATATCTCTGACTGTTGGGTTGCAAATATATGCCATCACACCTAGCCTATCTCCAAAGTCATGATCCTCCTGCCTCAGCCTCATGAGTTCCACAGCTATACTTTGTCTTCTGAGTTCCTTGGGCTCCTGGTTCATGCCTCCCCATGGCATTTACTCAACACAGAGCTCCTTTGGTATAAGAATCCCAGGGGCGGAGCATGATGGTGGACAAGTAGCAGCCTCGCCAGAACTCTCTCCGTAAAGGATACAGTGAGAGAGCTGTGGCCCATATAACCCTACAGGCAGATAGCTGAGATCCTGGCAAGAGATAAGCCACCACAGTCATATCGTGGAGGATCCATATGGAGCCCCGCAGAGAATGACGGGATGAACAAGGGACCCACAGCCACAGCCATTCAATCAACACAGGATAAGCCAGTGAGACAGAAACCAACGATTTTCAACACAAAGACTCCTAAATTCACAACATTAAAGCAGCCTTAATACTCATCCACCACAACTCAGGGAACTGAGCAGAAGAGGGGGCGGAAAGAGTATGAGAGCCGTGGTGGGGGAGACGATCCAGAGGCATGGCACCCCTCAGTAACAACACACTTGGGTCAGGAGAACCTGGCTGAATACTAGGCTATCCATGGTCCCCTATCACAAGGACTGATCCAGATGGCTCACAGAGGAGGATATCCAGCTGACTGGGGATGGGGGGGTTGGCAAAGAGGAATTGGGGATAACAACTCATTGTTGGCCCACTAAACAATGTAACTCATTATGGATAATTAAAAAAAAGAATCCCCCTTATTCATTCACCTTTAGCACACTGGTTGCTGTCACACAGGTCGTGAATATTCTCAGCTCTGCATGAGCACATCATTGATAACCTCAAAAGCTCTGTGTGTGGCTCTGTTCTGGGCACCAGGGTTACAGAACATCAGAGAGCATCTCCCTCCCCTTGGTCAGGGGTGAGACAGTGCTTACACTACCTAAAACACTTGCAAAGCTTTTACTACTGTCAGAATGTTAATTATATTTTCACTTATTCCCTTATCTGCCATTCCTGTTTCTTCACTGGGTCCAAGGTGCCTCTGACCTCATCCTGATCTGCTTAGAATTGTCTGAGTACATCTCCCATATTCTTGTGTCTTTGCACAATAAGCACTGTGGATGCTCTGGACGCTGCCAATTCTCTGCTGAGAATTGTGGTGGAGAAGCCAGAGCAAGGAAATAATAATAATAGCAATAATAATAACGCTTATCCTGGTGTACAACCCGAGAGGTTTCACGGGAGACATCACACATAAGCTGGGCCCTGAGTCTCTTTGACAGAAGGAAGGATGTGAATCAGTTACTTTCTCATTGCTGAGATCAAGTGCCCAACGGGAAGCAGCAAAGGGAAGGAAAGCATTTGTTGGGCTCAAAGTTCCAGAGGGTGGAGTTCATCATGGGGGGAAACTCAGCAGAGGCAGGAAGCCTGGGCCATATCTTCACCCCAGCAGGGAGGAACAGACAGCAATGAGCACTGCTGCTCAGCCAACTCACTCCTGTTTACCCCCTCCAGGTCCCCAGCCCCCCACAGTTAGGATGGGCCCCCCACCTTACTCCCAGAGGTTAATCTAACATAATCCTTCATAAGCAATGCTGGGTTCTGTCAAGTTGACAGTCAACAGAAACCATCACAGGCTGAGTCAAGGGAACAGTAACCACCACCCTCCCTGCAAAAACAAAAACAAAACTAGTGTGAACGGAATGGTTTGAGAGAATCGAGGTGTTCTTGGGAATTAAGAACGAGTTTTAGGGGCTGGAGACATGGCTCAGCAGTTAAAGGCGCTTGCCTGCAAAGCCTGATGGCCTGGGTTTGATTCCCCGGTACCCATGGAAATCCAGATGCACAAAGTGGTGCATGCATCTGGAGTTTATTTGCAGTGGCAACATCTCTCTGTCTCTGTTTCTCTCTTTCTCTCTCTCTCTCTCTCTCTTCCTCTCACAAATAAGTATTTTTTAAAGAGGGAAAGAGAACACAAGAAAGAAACATGACCACTGTAATTTCTCGGTACCTTTCTCCTCTACCAAGAGAATGTCAAGGTCTTTCCTCTCTACAAAGGCCCCACACCCAGAGATACAGGAATTAAGGGCCTCCTCAGTAGCCCTCTGCTTGCTTCATCCCTTACCCAGTGAACTCCACTGGAAACTTCATTATTTTCACCTAATCTATGCCTTTGTTTCTGACACATCCCCTCCAGGAGGATTCCACTCCCTTTTACACAAGTTTATCTTTTCCTTTTGTCTCTTAACTTTGGACTCCCTCCCTCCCTCCCTGCACAGTGCTCTGCAACCTTGCACATTGCAAGCACCCGACAGCCATTCCCCAGATGTAGCTGAAGGGAGAGATACCCTAGAGCCATCTGGACAGGAATGATGTCCCGCCGGCTGCCGGGAGCCCCTGGGACCCTCATCTTCCATCTGGGTTGGCTAGACCACAGAAGGAGCATTTCTTCCCAGTTCAGCTTTTGAGCTGACTCTATGACTTTGAGATTTGAATCAGGTCACCTGATTCCAGTCCGTGCTTATGCAAGAGAGAGAGAGGAGAGAGAGAGAGAGAGAGAGAGAGAGAGAGAGAGAGAGAGAGAGAGAGAGAGAGAGAGAGCCAAGGAAATGACCCTAAATCAACTTGGCAATTACGTTAGATGAAATCAGCTAAAACATGTCCTGAATACATACTATATTATATTACATATATTATACAATACATCCAGAATACATACTATAAGTACATAAGAAAAGTTGTACATTCTTTCTTATTGTTGTTGGTCCTATTTTGAGAAACAAGCAAAACTTTAAAAGGTAAGTGAATTCAATGTCCAGCAGATTTGGATTGTGGGAAATCTCCTGTAATGAGAAGAAAATGTAAAAATGTTTTACCTGAGCCCCCACCACCACGATACACAGTGATCTCCAGTGTTGGTGTGGACTCACTGCCAGTCACTAAACGTCTTCTGAATGACTCAGGAAGAGTAACACATAAATATCCTGACAGTTTCCTGGAGCAGGCATTCATGAGAAGGCACCAGTATGGGCTGATTTCTGCAAATGTTCACACGTGAGTGATTCATAACCTGCACGTGAGTACAAGCTGGTGAGCAGAGAAGCTGTGATGTTTGCTATTACCCAGAACCCCTAGGACCGAGATGAGCCTAGAGCCAGGGACGGAGGATACCAGGTGTGGGGCTGGGGAGATGGCTTAGTGGGTAAGAGCACTTGCCACACAAGCCTGGGGGCCTGAGTTCAATCCCCAATAGCCATAGAAAAAGCTGGGCGTGGTCACATATACCTGTAACCTCCCCCCACTTTGTGCGTGGGGCCAAGAGACGAGGATGGCTGGTCAGCCCGTCTAGACAGAACACAACAAGGTGTGGGTTCAAAGGGTGACTCTGTAAATAAGACAGGAGTGACAGAGGACAGTGGGTACACTCCCTGGCCTCTGCAAGCATCTGCTCAGGATATGTGCATGTGCACACACACACACACACACACACACACACACACCACTCATGCTACGCACATCAAAAAGGAGAGCAGAGACACTCTACCTTGATGGCTCCTGGTAGAAGCGTTTAGCTAACAGAAAGGTTCCCCACGCCCCTGTCATTTCTTTAACCCGTTTAGCTGGGCCCTGACAAGACTCAGCAGACAGAGGCCACCATGGGATTAGCTGTGGTGGGTCAGGTCTGCCTCCTCCCTCCTCCTTAGGAGCATGGAGGGACAGAAGGTGTCATATCAGTGCTCAGAGCCCCAGAGAAGCTGGGGTCTAATGGGTGAGTCAGGGGTGATCCACAGTTTCCTTACTGAACAGGTGCTCACATGAGACTTAACTTACCTCAACGCCTTGAACTTGTAACAATACCATGTCAAGTGAATATATGAATTCTTTCACCCTAAACTGATATCCCATTGGCCCATTCATACACAGATTTTTTTTTGGGGGGGGATTGTGAATTTACTATGAACCCTTGCAAATCACACCTTCCCTGTCCTTGTAACTATCAGCAGGGAGGAGTCAGCACAGAGCAGATCCTAGAAGTCCATAGAAGAAAAGGGAATGAGAGAATCAAACTTCTGCATCTCGGGGAATAAGTACCCTGTCTGCCTCACTGGGCAAACCAAGAACCCCCAAGAGAAGTAAGTCCGATAGGAGGCTCCCCACCACCACCACCACCACCAGAAACCTGGTCACCAACTCAGCCTATAATCCCAACTGGCATTTCTAAGATTCTCAAGCCTAGATGTTTCTGACTGGAAAAAGAGAAAAATTGAGAGCCACATTTTTTTATACTAACAGTGTTGGTTTGCAGCAAAGTGTAAATACTCCTTTCTTATAGTGTGATTTTTATAGTTGGGCATTAAATCTGTTACCACGTTCTGAAAAATAAGAATCCCAAACTGGAAAAATGCAATGACCTTGACTTAAATCAAAGATACAAAAACTATGCCTGATAAGGGTATCGATGTGTATACAAAGAGACCAGAGAACATTCCAGAAAGAAATATTTAATCGTATGAGTTAAGACCCGGTCACCTTGATACACACCAGATGGGCCTAGCTAGTGTAAGCTTATTTCCTGTTAACCTGGCCATTTCGAGTCTCATAGCACAGAGAGAAAGCAGAATACATTCGCTTCAAAGAATCTGCTGCAGGCAAAATGTTAGTGGAATGTTCACGAATTACAACAGAAGAAAAATCTAGAAACTATTTGACCCCAAGATCACTTGACAGCATAAAACGTGAAATTCTAACCATGACCTCCCTCCACTGAATAAGTTACCTATAAACTGCATCAACTAAGTGTCACAAAGGCAGGGGGGATGATGGCTCAGTCAGTCAAGTGCCTGTCGTGAAAGCAAAGGGACCTGGGTTTGGATCCCCAGCACCCAGGGAAAAGTCAGGTGTGACTGGAAGTCCAGGCTGAGAAATCAGACACAGGAGACTATGGAGGGATTCCTGGCTGGCTAGCATAGCTAAGGAGACTCCAGATCCATTAAGAAACCATATTCTCACAACAAGGTAGGAACTGGAGAAATGTCTGTGTTCAGTCTAAGCCAAAATAAACCTTCCCTTCCCTAAACTGCTTTTGGTTGGGTTCTTTGTGCAGCAAGGAGAAAGCTGACCGCGAGAGTAATGGAGAAATACTCCCAGCATTAACCTCTGGTCTACACACACACACACACACACACACACACACACACACACACACACACACACACACACACACACACACAAAGTGTTACTTTATTATCTCTTGCACTAGTCACTTCTCGTTGCTGGGACAAAATACCTGACACGATCAGTTTAAGGAAGGAAAGGTTTATTTCAGCGTACCCTTTGAGGTCACGGTCCCTCATGGCACTTGAGGCGGGGGTCACATCCAGCTCTCTTTTTTTTCACAGTCCAAGACCCCAGCCCTTGGAATGGTTAAGGTGGATCTAACACACAGTTAAGGTGGATCTTCCCACATTAATTAACCTAATCAAGACAAACAACCTAATCAGTTATGTCCAGGGCTAACCTAGCCTACTCACTTCCTCAGAGGCTGGGAAGATGGTTCGGGGTTAAAGGAACTTGCTTACACAGTCCCCCAAAATTGATTCTAGATCCGTCAAAGTGACAGTGAGTGAAACCATCATATTCCTAAATAGCTAGTGGTCCCCTGACCCCCCTTCCAGTTTGGACATAGGTAGAACAGAAGCATCTCTGGGGACCCAGAAAGTGAGCCCAGAGCCATAGATGCACACTCAGATGCAACACCAACAGCCCCCAGGGGTCCCTTATCCTCTGTGCACCATGGATCCAATCTCCTTAGCTTCTTAGCTTCTGGCACAATCACCAGAGGGGCTTGTAAAACACACCCAGGGGAAAATGACTCCTCGGTGAAAGGCACTTGCTTGCAAAGCCTGACAGTCAGGGTTCAATTCCCCAGCCACCTAGGTATAAAGCTGGAACGAAAAGTGGAGCAAGTGTCTGGTGTTCATTTGTAGAGAAAAGAGGCCTTGGTGTGCCCACACACACACACACACACACACACACACACACACACACACAAATAAATAAATAAATGAAAATGTTTAAAAATCACTAAGAACCACACGCTGGACTCAGTAAATCTGGATTAAAGTGAAATACAAGTTGCACTTCCAGAACATTCCTAGGTGTCACTGATGAAGCTGCCCTGGTGAGTATGTTAAAGGCCACTGTCTAAAGGAATTGGTAGACTCCTCCATGGACCTATTCCAACCCCACTGGGCTTTCTGAAAAGAGGGAGAAGGGACCTCAGAGAATGTGGGTTCTTCCCCGATGGCAGGTCTATGTAGAAACTGGAAATAACTCATCAGATGAAGGGGTTCATTGAAGTTCCAAATTACTCATGAGAAAATTAAGGTAGTACGTGGAGAAGGTGCCCCTGAAATGTAAGACCTACTTGGGAAGCAATGGTAATTATAGTCCTTAAAGGACACGTTAACCATGGGGGCCACCAACGCACAGCTATAAATAAGTACAGGAGGGACACCAGAAAGATCTACTGGACAGCTGGCACAGGGTTGGCACCAGGGGGTGGGCCTGTCAGCTGCCAGGACTTTTACCCCAAGGGTATTACTCATTCCTGCTCTATAGAAGAAGTGGGGGGAAATACTAGACACTTCCCTTTCACTGGAAAGTTTCAATTTGAAAACTATGTCTCAAGGGGGCTAGAGAGATGCTCCCCTGGATAAGCAATCACTGGTCAAGTGGAAGTACCCAAGTTTGAACCCCAGACCCCACATTTAAAAGTCAGCAGCAACAGCCAGGCATGGTGGCACACACCTTTAATTCCAGCACTCAGGAGGCAGAGGAAGGAGGATCACCATGAGTTTGAGGCCAACCTGAGGCTACAAAGTGAGTTCCAGATCAGCCTGGGCTAGAGTGAGACCCTACCTCGAAAAACTAAAAGATAAAAAAGAAAAGAAAGAAAAGAGAAAAGAAAAGAAAAGAAAAGAAAAGGAAAGGAAGGGAAAGAAAGAAAGAAGAAAGAAAGAAAGAAAGAAAGAAAGAAAGAAAGAAAGAAAGAAAGAAAGAAAGAAAGAAAGAAAGACACCCACCATGACTCAGGGAACTGAGCGGAAGAGGGGGCGGAAAGATTGTAAGAGCCGTGGTGGGGGGGAATATCTAGAGACATTGATCCCCTCAGTAACAACACACAAAGGGGGTGGAACCGGGTTGACTCCCAGGCTATCCATAACCCCTACCCCATGGACTGATCCAGACTGCCCACCGAGGAGGATACCCAGCTGATTGGGGACAGGGAAGAGGGAAATCGGGGAAGTGGGGATACCAACTCATTACTTGCTCACTCAATGTATCTAATTATGGATAATAAAAGAAAAAAAGAAGAAAGAAAGAAAGAAAGAAAGAAAGAAAGAAAGAAAGAAAGAAAGAAAGAAAGAAAGAAAGAAAGAAAGAAAGAAAGAAAGAAAGAGAGAAAGGGAGGAAGGAAGGAAGAAAGGAAGGAAGGAAGGAAGGAAGGAAGGAAGGAAGGAAGGAAGGAGGAAGGAAGGAAGGATCTTTTAAAAAACCCAAAAGTCAGACTCCATGGTGTGCTTCTGGAATCCCAGCATGCTGATGGTGAGACAGAAAGTGGAGACAGGAGAATTTCAAGGAAGTTTGTGGCAAGCTCAGCAAAGAACAGCAGAGATCCGGGGAGAGAAACCCTACCTCAAAAGAGGTGGGAAGGCCAGGGTGAGCCAAAAGCTGCCCTCTGACCTACACATGTGTACCATGGCATTCATATGCTTTCACTCATCCCCACACACACGCATACACACCTCACACACAAACATGCGCATATGCACACACAAAAATAAAATAGCATCATACAGCATAAATAAAAATTTTAAAAATTAAATAAAATTTAAATGTAGGTGTTGGGGAGATAGCTCAGCAGCTAAAGATGCTTGCTTGCAAAGCCTGATGGCCCCAATCTGATTTCCCAGTCCATGGAAAGTCAGATGCACAAAGTGGTGTATGCACCTGGAGTTGGAGATCCTGTGTGCCCAGCCCTCCCTCTCTCTCTCTCTCTCTCTCTCTCTCTCTCTCTCTCTCTCTCTCTCTCTCTCTCTCTCTCTCTCTCCCTCCCTCCCTCCCTCCCTCCCCCTTGCAAATAAGTAAATAATTTTAAACTTTTTAGTAATATTTAAATTTTTTAAAAACTGTCTCAGACAGCCAGTCAGGCACAGCTTTGAGCATCAAGAAAGCTTTGTCTAGAATCCTGTAAAAACTCTTCAAAGATGAGCAAGGACATTGTGCTCCTGGCTAGGATCCTCTGGTTTTGAGCAAGGGGCTAGGCGGTCACACCTGTGTTGTCACCGTACACGTCAAACGGGTTTTTCTCCTCTCAGGCATCTAGGGAAGAGACTCTCCTTGCGGGTGGCAGGACAGGGTGACCTCCAGGGACAGCTTCCGAACAAGCTGCTGGCTAAGGTTCTGGGCTGATCTGTGGGGCTTTAGAAGCATTCCTGCAGGCAGCCACGGAAACCCTCTTTCCGGGCTCCTTCCCACCTCTCCCGATGTTCTGGGGAAGTTTTTGTCTGTCTGTCATGAAGAACACTCACCCTCCATTCAGCATTGACCCTGGCACCCATTCCACACTGGCCCCATCTCTGCCCCTCCTCTGGCACAGGCCGCTCAAGATCACTCGTGACCTCTGGCTTGCAGATCCCAGGGATGCCCACCTGACCACTTCTTAGACTCTGAGGACCTTGGGCCATGGACACAGTCTGTCCTGAAGCCCCTCCAGCTCCAGTTTCCATGGCAACACCCACCTGCTGTTCCTCTGCCATTCATTTTATTCAATTGACATCCTCTGTGCCCAGCCTTGAAATAGGAGTGTCCCTTGGGGCAGACCCTGAGTGCCCCTTATGACAGAACCTGAGTATACCTTGGGGCAGACCCTGGGTGTCCCTTGGGGCAGACCCTGAATGAGTGTCCCTTGGGGCAGACCCTGAGTGTCCCTTGGTGCAGACACTGAGTGTCCCTTGGGACAGGCACTGAGTATCCCTTGGGGTAGACCCTGAGTGTCCCTTGGGGCAGACCCTGAGTGTTCCTTGGGACAGACAATGAGTGTCCCTTGGGGTAGACCCTGAGTGTCCCTTGGGGCAGACCCTGAGTGCCCTTTGGGGTTGACCCTGAGTGTCCCTTGGGGTAGACCCTGAGTGCCCCTTGGGGCAGACCCTGAGTGTCCCTTGGGCAGAC
>PVHP010035306.1:0-16746 GCA_004024765.1 Zapus hudsonius | reverse complement strand
TATTCCACTGGTCAGACTGTGTTTTTCTGCGAATACCATGCTGTTTTAGTTACTATTGCTTTGTAGTATGTTTTAAAGTCAGGTATGGTGGTACCTCCTGCATAATTTTTCCTGCTCAGAATACTTTTGGCTATTTGAGGTCTCTTACCCTTCCAGATAAATTTTGAGATTATTTTTTCAATGTCTGTGAAGAAAGGCATTGGGATTTTTATTGGCATTGTGTTGAATCTATAGATTGCTATATTGCAGGATTGCCATTTTTACTATATTGATTCTCCCTAACCATGAGCATGGAATGTCTTTCCATCTCGTCACATCCTCCTCTATTTCCCTTTTGAGTGTCTCAATATTTTCCTCTTTCACAACCTTGGTTAGTTATATTCCCAGGTATTTTATTTTATTTGAGGATATAGAGAATGGGACAGTTTCTCTGATGTCTTTTTCTGAATGTTTGTCTTCTGTATATAGAAAGGCTACTGATTTTTGTTTGTTAATGTTGTATCCTGCCACTCTGCTGAAGGCATTGATCACCTTCAGGACATTACTAATACTGTTCTTTGGATCTGATATATATATATATATATATAAGATCATGTCATCTACAAACAGGGATAGTTTGATTTCTTCCTCTCCGATTTGTATCCCTTTTATCCTGTTCTCTTGTCTTATTGCTTAGGCTAGAACTTCAAGCACTATGTTAAATAGCAGTGGTGAGAGTGGACATCCCTGTCCTGTTCCTGAGTTGAGGGGGAACTCCTTGAGTCGTTCCCCATTGAGGATGATTTGTGCTTTAGGAGATCTGTATATTGACTTTATCATGTTGAAGTATAGGCCATCTATGCCTATTTTTTCCAGGGTTTTGAACATGAAGTGGTGTTGAATTTTTTCAAAATCCTTTCTGTCTCACGGGAAAACCTTTGGCCTCTTGTGTTCTCCCAACAAACCTAGGATTAAAGCAATGCTGACATTTTGTGTTTGTCTGAGCTAAGAGAAACACTTAAAGCCCAACATATTTTGAAATAGTATAGTGTACAAGAATACTAAAGGTGAGAGTTGTCACTTGTTAGAAGTTATGAACTTGAGTTTTCTTTCTCTTTCTTTTCTTTCCTTTTCCTTCCTTTCTTTTTTATTTTTAATTCCTTCCATCCTTCTCTTTCTTTCTTTCATTCTTTCTTCATTTCTTTCTTTCTGACTAGTAAAGTGAATTACATTTCCTCCACTTTTTGTTTTGTTTTTCAAAGTAGGGTCTCACTCCAGCCCAGGCTGACCTGGAATTCACTATGTAATTTCAGGATGGCCTTGAACTCAAAGCAATCCTCCCTACTTCTGCCTCTCAAGTGTTCGGATTAAAGATATGCACCTAATTTTCCTCCTATTTGTTTAGGCTTCATTTTATCTTCCAAGTGTACATTATAACAAATATTCTCACTCTGACTTCGATAAGGCAGCCTTCATTTAGAGAAAATAAAATACCTAGACAGGAATTTTTAAAAAATGCATTCAAAGTTTTTTCAAGAATTGGCAATAGAGAAATTCTCAGGCTTCCTTGCATTGCCCATAGTAAAGTTACATTTTATATATCAAACAAGCAAGTCAGCAAGCAGGCAAGCAAAGGGTGCTGGGGAAGTAGCTCAACTGGTAAAGTGCTTGCCTTCCCAGCACAGGAGCCTAAATTCAATCACCAAGACTGACATAAAAATGCCAAGCATTCTGGCACATACTTGTAATCCCAGTTCTGGGGAGACAGTCTCTGGGACTTGCTGGCCATTCATTCTAGCCTAGTGGATGATCTTCAGGCCAATTCTGTATTTTATAAAAGGTAGATAGTCAGGCATGGTGGAACATGCCTGTAATCCCAGCACTTAAGAAGCAG
Organism: Zapus hudsonius; assembly: GCA_004024765.1. Classification (NCBI taxonomy): domain Eukaryota; kingdom Metazoa; phylum Chordata; class Mammalia; order Rodentia; family Dipodidae; genus Zapus; species Zapus hudsonius. Next base: position 14,873 of record PVHP010035306.1, on the reverse strand, counting down.
AGGTAGGAGAACCCCTGTGAATTTGAAGCCAGCCTGGGACTACAGACAAGCTCCAGGTCATCCTGGGCTAAAGTGAGATCCTGCCTCCAATGAAAAAAAAATAGAAAGATGGTAGTGTTCATGAGGATGACATAACCGGTTGTCCTTTGGCTTCCACACACATTTTCACACACCTGGACATGCACCCACCACACACACACACACACACACACACACACACACACACACACACACACGTTCATATTAAAAAAAATCCTGAGATTTAGTTTTGAACTTTCTCTTTTTGTGGTGTGTGTGTATGTACATCCATATGTGTGGTGTAAATGTGCATTTGTGTGGGTGAACACTTATGTGCAGGTGCATGTACACATTTGTGAGTGCATGTGGAAGCCAGAAATTGGTCATCATGTATTTCCACGTAATTTACTGAGGAAAAGTCTCTCCCTTGAACCTAGAGTTCAAAGCAAGCTTGCCCTGGGGATACACTGTCTCCACCTCCTACATTCTGGGATACATGCATGCCTGGCAAACACTTTATCCACTTAGCCATCTCTTCAGCCCTAGTATGGAACTTTCTTGGGATAAGCCTATAACTATAAGAGTGCAAAAGAAAATAAGCCAGTGAGAGTTGGAGATGAATAACTTGGGTATTTGAGTGTGAATCTTTGTGTTTATTGGCTTTGTAATGTGGCATATGTGTGTGGTGTGTATATGCAGTGTATTCTTATGTATATGCCCTTGCAGCACTCCAGGCACTCATTTGCTATGCAGCGTGCCCATCACCCTTCCACCTATTCTTGTTTTGTGTCAGAGTCTTGCTGGGAGGTGTGGTGGTGCATAATCCTAGCACTTGGGAAGCCAAGGTAGGAGGATCACTGTGAGTTCAAGACTAGGCAGAATCTATAGAGTGAATTCCAGATCAGCCTGGGCTACAGTGAGACCATACCTTGAAAAAACAAAACAAAAATAAAAATAAAAGTACACTGAGCCAGAGTCTCACACTGATCCTGGAGGTTACCTTTTTTTCTTAAGAGCCGGTGATTCCTAAGTGGGAATCTGCTCCTCTGTGGGACTGGGTTTACTAATTCTGGAGATTTGAACATGGGTAGCTTCAGGCTCTGTCCCTCATGCTTGTGCAGTTAACCATCCATCCTTGGATGTCTTCTCTATTTGGGGGCAGGATCTACAACCCCAAGAGACACAAGTACTTTCCCACCTGGATCCTCAGGCCTTAATCTGTGGGCTGCTAGAGTCAAGAGTAGCACAGCCTATGCATTGTACCTTAGGGCCACTGGACCTCTGTCCACCTGGGCTGCTGTAGGAGTATCACAGAGTTGGGGGCAATTAGATAGATATGGGGTAGGTAATGGTGGCTAGGCCACCATCACAAAAACTCCAGGTGGTAGGGCATCCAGGCCTCCAGGACCTGTGACCCCAGTTGATACCACCCATGACTTTCCATACTCTTTGGTAGGCAGAAGTAACTGAGCCTCTCAAAGAGGTTTGGTTTTCCTGTGGGTTAGGGAAAAGGCAGAAAGAGGGCAACAAAGTTCATAAACAAGGGTGGCACATAGGGATGACATATGAGGACAGAGGGTGTGGTGCAAAGGGCTTGGCCATACAACTGAGCAGTAGATAGGCATAAAAACTTCAGGGACATGTATGGAGGTGTTCAGACTGGCCTGGACACAGACAGGATATGTCAATGGTCATCAAAGGTACACAGAGCTGTCCTACTCAGAAGAAGCACAGTTCCAATGAGTAGGCCGGCTTCAGCATCTCCACTTCAGCACCAGGAGGGGGTCTCCTTCACCTTCAGTGTTGTTGCAAAGCACTAGTTTTCAGCCACCAGTTAAGAGGCCAGCGCAGTCATATCAAGTGAAGGGCCCAGGTCCACTCACAACTTGGGCCCTGCCAGGTAGGCCAAGAGAATATAGTAAAGGTGGGCATTGTCCCCACCCATCAGGATCCTCTAGCTGGCCCATTCCTTCCTGCAACAAGTATTCCAGACTGCTATCTCCCAACCTTCCGTCAGACCTTCTGTAGGCCCCAGTTAGTTCAGTGGTTAGCTACATCATGCAGAAAACTGAGAGTGGTACTGTGGCATTGCCCTCTGCCACCTTTGTCAGCAATTGCAGTTGCCAGCGAAGAGATGTAACTCTTTCTGGTCTGGCTACCACCTCCTGCTGCAGCATCTCCTAGATGGGCTCCTCCAGGTCAGGATTCACATGATCCAAGAGCAGAGGATCATGAAAGTCAAAGGCCAAGCTAGGTACAGTTGGGCTAATGCAGGAATCAAGGGTATGAGGATATGAGCACTGTAGTTTTCCCTGCCAGGCAGCTGGCAACCAGGTATGAGGCCTGAAAACTACCACCCAGGGTTGCTCAGCTGCAGATAAGCCATCAGCTCCTTTAGATGCTGCTGTGGACTCAAACCTGATAATGAACTTGGGAGTGATGTTACTGGACTTGTTTGTTCTTTCCATTGTGATTATATCAAAGGAATCTTCTTTCTTTGCCTTTTATTCCTGTCTCTTTAATTGGCCTATAGTTGAAGGGTAACTTATTGGTCTGCCACAAACAAGCCTTTTAGCCTGAATATTCTATAACAGTTGGAGTGTGGTGAATTCCAAGAGGCAGTACTTGCCCTTATTATTTATTTCTAAATTATTGGAGTTATATTTTATTGAAGTTTTTTGTCAAGTATTGATACTTTTACAAATCCAAGAAGATCTAAAAAAATGAGAATGGTTTTTAATAGTTTGAGTGATTTCCACTATTCTAAATTAACTATCTTGTTCTAAAACTGTTTCAGAATGTAGCAAGAGAGGACATCATGAGAAGGAGCCAGAGAATGAGGGGACAAGGCAACTTCGTGAATTTCTGTGATGTGCACTGCATATTGTCATCTTTAGAAAGATCCACTTTTTCTTTCAAAAAATAACCCCTGAAGTTACTATTTCCAGGGCTGTGGAATGTTCCCCATTGTTGTAGTCAACTATATGCTGCAACCAGGCACAGTTTATAGGAGAAACGGGATTTATTTGAAGCTTTCCCAGAAGAGAGAGAGAGAGAGAGAGAGAGAGAGAGAGAGAGAGAGAGAGAGAGATCAGCAGCACCTTCAAAAGCAAGCACACTTAGGCAGCCAAGCAGCAGGGACTCCAGGCAGAGCTCAGGCTGCTCTTTGCATACCTTAGCCTGGAATTCTAGATCCAACCTGTAGTGGTTTGATTCAGGTGTCCCCCATGAACTTAATGTGTTTTGGATCCTTGATCTGAAGCTGATGGCAGTTTTGGAATTGGAACCTTGTTGGAGATGTGTTGTTGGGAGCCGGCTTATTTGACACACTTTCCCGTCATGGTTCTCAGTGCTTTGACAGAGGTGATGTCCACCCCTCTGCTCATGCCATCATTTTCCCAGACATCATATAGCTTCCCCTCAAGTCTGTAAGCCAAAATAAACCCATTCTTCTCCAAGCTGCATTTGGTTGGGTCCTTTTCTGCAAAGGAACGAGAAAGCTGACTACAATACATCCCCAATAACACCTTAGGGTTGGACCCTAGGAACAGCTCAGTGACACATCCATCCTCCAACTAGGCAGCTGGAGACAAGCTGAAACTTCTGCATCTCTTGGGGGACAGACAATCAAAATACCACACCCATCCAAGTGGATCTCACTGACATGCAGACAACAGAAAATGCTCAGGGATGGAAAAACACTCCATGGACTGGTTTTAAATAATGATTCATACATCTCATCAAATAGGCATATGGGAAGAATAGACATTTGGAAGTATAAATGTGTTTGTTTAAAATAAATCTTTAAAGCAATTTTGAGAACGTTCAAGGAATATTCCCATTTTGAGGGAAACAAAGAGTGATATATATATATATATTGCATGCCCTTGGGTAACACAACAGGCTCTTTTGAGGAGGGCTGCGTTAAGAATTTTTGCCATAGTGACAAATATTTGAGATACCAATTTAAAAGGAGGAACAATTGCATTTATCTTGTGGTTTAAGATGTTTCAAACTTTTTTAAGGTTTTATTGGATTCACCATGAATTTGTAGAGCAAATGGATAATAATTTATAACTTTAAGATTTTTTATTTTTTTATTTTTTTAATATTTTATTTATTCATTTTCAACCAGAGAAATACAGAGAGAGAGAGAGGGAGAGAGCACCAGGGCCACCACCTGTGGGTCTGGCCCTTGTGGGTACTGGGGAATTAAACCCGGGGCCTTAGACACTGGAGGCAGTGCCTTAACCTCTGAGCCAACTCTCCAGCCCAAGATTTTTTATATTTTTCCCTGATTTATGATTTTTTTGCAGAAGTAACTATTAGTGTAGAAACAATGCTTTTGTACATGGCATTTGAATTCCAACTATTACAAACTAAGAACTCATGAAATGGTTCTCAGTTTCTAACTAGGAATAAAAAAAAACCTTGCTTCCCTTGTTCCAAATTATATCATATGACCACAAAGGTGCAAATGCACATACAAATGACCAATCTTTCAATATTGAAGTGATGAGTCCCAATATTACCCTAAGCTGGTTGAGTCCTAAAACTTATTTATCAGGCACACACTTTAGAGAGCTGTCTCCCACATAGAAAAAGGAAAAAAAAGAACACTTCAGAAAGAGCAATACTAATTTCACACCTTATCTTCAAGACACCATTTTAAAATTAGATTGAGTATTCTCCCTTTCAACCAAGCTTAGATTGTGCATCAATTCTAGTGGACCAACATTCTTTTTACCTTCAGTTTCTATTACTTTGTCACAGAAGAGGTAGTCAATATCTCTTGTAAATGTAATAATATGTAGAAGGTTTTAGATTAAAAGGTAAATATTTTTTCTAAAAGTTTGACTTCCATAATTACCAATATCTATGTGTGTAAATAGCATGTTTCCTTCTGAATCTGTTGATTCATTTCAGTTGTGATAAACTACAATATAATGACCTATTTTCTGAACATATCAGAATACAACATTCTTTCAGAAAATAACTTGTTCCCTTGTAATTTATCATGTCTGCAGCAACTTCAGTGTAATTAGATATAACCAAAGTGTTACACCTGGGACCAACTGAAAAAGTCTCTAAACAAACACTGATATATTATCATTTGTCAATTATAAAGACTAATGCAGATCTAAATGCACAGATATAGAAAAGCATTATAGGTTTAAAAATTCAAGTTAAAGACCAATACAACATAAATGATACAGATCATATGAAAGAGACACAATGAAAAACAATGTTACCTATGCTTAATTCAGCATAAAATAACAATGTCTTGGACAATAAATGGGGGTGCAAGGAGAGAATTTCTTTCCCTTTACATAGCCTTAAGGTTGGGGTCTTGCAACCCTATCCCAGAATTAATGGCTTCCTGAGTCTCTGGGATTTCCTTCCTGCACTGCCCACACAGGAAAGGATATTTACTTCTAGATCTCCTGAGCTTCCTTACACCTTGCCCCCTACTGAGAGGCTGCCTTCCTGTAAACATCCACAGAGACTCACCCAAGATTACTTGAAAGGTCAAGTTGACATCAAAGTTTAACCATCACAGTCTACCCCTTGTCAACTTGACATCAAACCATATATCCTTACATCATGCTTAATTCCTAAATGAAGACAGTAACAAGATCCTAAGTCTGCCTAACATGATATAACTATCTCACTTACAACAGGAAATGCATAATCTTCCCCCCCAACACAAGGCAAGGCTCCTCAATTTAGAGTTCTGTAAAATCAAAACAAGTTACATTTACAGAGTAAACATTTCCAACTTCAATGAGGCATACAAGGAAAAACTGGGCCAAGGCAAACTCAACAGATATCAGCAAATATCCACATCTGCAGTTCAATCCATACTGTGACAATCAGGTCTGCAGGGAACACCCCCCCTTGAGTGGGAGGTGTCTAGTTGGAGCTACAACATAGATGCTAAAACTGATTGGTCAAATATGAACCAATCAGCTGTCTCTCTGACTCACCTGAGAAGAACTTAAATTCTCTTCCCTAGAGGAAGTGAGCCCTCTCTTTTTCTTCTTTCATGTGGCAATGGAGTAGAGGGGACTGCTGACCCAGGCCTCAGAAAGGTAAAGCCTTCCCCCACCACAGCTAATGGCTGGGGTGGGGGGAGGCAGGCACCAGACTTTTTCCCTCATGAATCTCTCTCTCATGATTGGAGCTCCCTGTTATCTTTTCTGTTTCTGCTTATTTAGCTAAATAATATAAGTTCGGTTAAACTCTGACACGTGTTCTCCCCACACTGGTGGCTAGAGAACTCTGTAACTTCCCACATGGTGACTGGAAAATTTCCCCATCCAACTCCCCTTTTCCTCAATAAATTAGAATAAATGTGTAATTAAAATTTAATTCTGTCCCTGTATACAATTCTTTGGCATTAGAGGACATGAACTCGGAGTAGGAGGAGGGGGAGGGGGATTCCAAAACTCTCTCTTTTTCTCTCCCTTGTTGCTTACGAATATCAATTATCAGTAACCCGTATCAATACCACAACTGGTAACTGACAGTCTCTGGATTTTTCTAATTTTGTCCCTCCAGCTTGGCTGCACACCTGGGGAAACTTCCATCCCAAACCAACAGCATGGTAGCCTTTGCAAAGTCCTGGTATATACAAAACATCTTTTGGTCTCCATTGCAAACCAGGGTCCATCTTCCAATGGCTTCACTTGCCAATCAGGGACCTCATGCCCTGTTCCAAATGCTGTATGTCAGCAGCCACTCCTGGAACCGTGTGCACTTCACGACCCACTACATACATGCATTCCTCATGCTTCCAAAATCAATACCAGGTATGCAGGACACAGCCATGTTGTTAATTCAGGGACAAAATAAGTGTGACTTTGAAGAGCAGATTCCTTTCATTCAGCGATTTCCTTTCCAAAGAGTTTGCACAGTCCATCTTTCTGTCCTTGCTGGGTGGAAGGACATTTCTCCATTGTTTCAATGTAAAGCAGTTGGGCCATAATCAAAAGCCAATCTCTGAGCCAGTAAATTAACTTGTTTTGAGGTTTTTCCAACTTCAAATCTTAAATGGCATGAATATTCTTACTGCTTTCCTGACAAGTAGCTCAAGTGTGATGGTGACAGAAACTATGGTGAATTAAAAGCCATTAACACAGAAATCCACAGTCTACAGAGAACTCAAGCACTAAATCAGACTGCCAACAGGACTGCATTGGTTCAGGAAACATTACAGAGGATGGGCAAAACAAATGTAAGAGTCACAGAGTGGGTAGAAATACCCTAAAGCACACCACCCTCCTACCCAATAGGGAATGACTGAGTCCTTAATGACCCTACAATTAATATCATATCCTCACTGAGGAGGGCTCCCAGTGGAATGGGAATGGGGGTGAGGGGATAAAATATAATAACTAGCTACAATGTATAAAATATTTAAAAGAAAAAAATTAAAAAATCAAAACAGTCCTGGAAAGATGGCTCATAGGTTAAAGGTGCTTGTTTGTAAAGCCTGAAAGCCCAGGTTTCATTCCATAATAACAACATAAAGCCAGATGCACAAAGTGGTACATGTATCTGGAGTTCATTTGCAGTGAGAAGAGGACCTAGTGTGTCCATTCTCTCTCTCCTCCTCTTCCTTCTCTTCTCTCTCTCTCTCTCTCTCTCTCTCTCTCTCTCTCTGGCTGATAAAATTTTACAAACTGAAAAATAAAAATAAAACAGAAATAACTACAACATCAGTAGCATCTACTTCTTAAAATGCAAAAAACAAAAAAAACTCAGAAGATTTGCTTGGGAGCATGCCCCTTGAATTTACATATAAATGAAAAGCCATATACTGATATCAGTGATGTGACCAGCAGGAAATGTTCTTTATTGAAAATACTGATCAATTCACGTGTCAATTGTAATGGGTGAGCACAGTATCATAGGTGTCACCTATATGTTGAAGGCCACTATGAAGACTACCACACTGGCTCCTGAAGCCGCAATGGCTATGGAAGCCGCAATGGCTATGGTGGAGGGTGTAGCAAGAGCTACTCGGTGGCCAAAAAGCCGGTGAGTTGGCTGGAGTGCTTGCTCCCCATGACCATTGAGGGCCTGTTCACCCACATTCTTGGGCTGCTGCATACCCCTGAGGGGTGGGGGCCACCGCCTGGACAAAGGAGGAAGCTGCAGCTGGTACTAGAACCCACAGACTTGGGACTGTGCACAAAGGAGAAAGAAGCCCCTACCTAAGGAAAGAGTTGTTTTTGTTTTAACCGTTTTAAGATTTTCCTGTTAACTTCCTCTCCATTTTTATGATTTCAGAAAGAAAAAAAATTAAACTCGTTTTAATTTCAGTTTGGAATTAACATTTCAACAAGCTCATGTTAAAAGTATGACTTGAGGGCTGGAGAGATGGCTCAGCGGTTAAGTCCCTTGCCTCCAGTGCCTAAGGCCCCGGGTTCAATTCCCCAGGACCCACATATGCCAGACCCACAAGGTGGTGGCCCTGGTGTTCTCTCTCTCTCTCTCTCTCTCTCTCTCTCTCTCTCTCTCTCTCTCTCTCTCTCTCTCTCTCTCTCTTTCTCTCCTTGAAAATGAATAAATAAAATATTTTTTTAAAAAAGTATGACTTGAATCTGTTTATGGATGATGCAGACAGTTCTAAGGCCTTTCACAAACATCTGCCCACCTAAGATGGAAAAATAGATCATTCTGACCATTTGAATCCAACTAGGGTATTGGAATAAAGTGGGGAGCGATTGGCCAATGCTGCTGGAGTTCAGGGTGTCTCAGACTTCATCTGAGTGTGCCCACTATTAAGAACCAACCAGCAACAACAAAATTAACTTAGATCAGATGTTTATGCAAATGTTCCATTCGCTCAGTCTAAGAAAGCAAATTGATAATGTTGGCCCTTGTTTTTGGGTTTTTCTTTTCCACTTTGGAATTTCTGCCTTTTCTTTGGAGATCTACAAAATTTCCTTGCTTCTCTCCCGAATGCCACTTAAATGATTTAAACAGCTATGGGATATTAAATTGAAATTTGTGGTCAACCAAAAACCATGCTGGAAAACAAAACCTCAGATTATCAATTGGTAGTATTAAATTTACCATTAACAAATTCAGAAACAAGTAGAAAATATGCAAGTGGTGGATTTGGGGATCAATAATAACTTCCATTCCTAATTCCTTTGCAGCAGCAAGAGTCCCTGACATGCTGTGGTAGTTCACTGTGTGTTTTCCTATGGAGGGAAGTTAGAGAGCAAACTGAGAGTGCTTAAGGAAGAATAGCTGTGGGAAAATATACTTAGAAGGAACACACATGGCATCTGCTGAGTTCTTTCCCATGGGGAACTCTGGCTATGCTTTCATATACCCTCCCAGCCAGGCTGCTGGTTGGGGACAGGGGCTAATACTCATGTGGGTCTAGGCCACATAGGATAAGAGCTGAAAACTCACATGAACATATCTGGAAGGAGAGAGAGAGAGAGAGAGAGAGAGAGAGAGAGAGAGAGACAGAGAGAGAGACAGAGAGAGACAGAGAGAGAGACAGAGAGACAGAGAGAGACAGACAGAGAGAGACAGAGAGAGAGACAGAGAGAGAGAGAACACAAGTGGGGGCCATGACCTTGTTTTCAGATTTTATCCTGGATTTCTTAGGGAAGAATTGCTGAGGGGAACTATTCTTAGAAGGGACACACATGGCATCCACCACATGCTTTCCCATGGAGAAAAGCTAAGCGAATAAGCTGAGAGAGCTTAGGGAAAAACAGCTGGGGGAGAATATCCTTAGAAAGAACACACATGGCATCTGCCATGAGCTCTCCCTGGATTTCCTGCTCGTTGGCTGCCTGAGTGTGCTTCCTTTTGCTGATGCTAGTGGTTGTTTTTCTGTCTGCTTAGATTTGTAAACTTCAAATAAATCCTGTCTCACATATAAACTGTGCCTGGTTTAGAAGTTCATCCCTGCAGCGTGAAGCTGATTATCATACATGCCAATTCTCTCTCTCCTCTCTCCTTGCAAATAAATTAAGTATTTTTAAAAATATGTTTAACATTCTTACCCATTGAAATACAAATTCAAATAACTTTGAGATTTCATCTCACCCCAGTCAGAATGAAACTGGCCATTTAGGGCTAGAGAGATTGATGGGAAGTTAAAGGTGCTTTATGCCAAGTCTGGTGGCCATGGGTTGATTCCACAGTATTCACATAAAGCCATATGAACACAATGTCACGTGCATCTGGAGTTTGTTTGAAGTGGAAGTCTTCGTAATTCACTCTTTTCTCTATCTTTTCTTTTCAAATAAGTAAAAATATTTTTTAAAAAGAAAACTAGTCATTTAAACATGGCATGAGGTCACCAGCATGACAGAGCTGCCTATAATATTTCCTGACATCTACAAGAGGTGTCAAATGGATTATAGCAAACTCAAAAGTTTCTGTACTGAAAAGGATCTAATAAAGCAAAGTAATAACCTAGAGAATTGGATAGAATATTTGGCAATAACACATCTGACAAGGGGCTAACACCCAGAATCATAACTCATGTCCCATTGTCCTTGACCCTTAAGAGGGTCCTAATGATGTGGGAAGCCAGTGGCCTTTGTGGAAAGAGAGAAATTTTCAAGATATCACATCAAGCAATTAATTCAGTCTGAAAAAAACAGATATGTTATGCTTTCTCTTATCTATGGATCCTAGATTTTATATAAATATGTGCATGCATATACATATGGCATGAACACAGAAATGAAACTGTCTAGAAGAGCAAAGTGTGCTAAGAGGAAGAGAAAGGAGAAGCTAGAGAGCATGGGGGAATGTGCTCAAGGTAAGTTATATACTCATGAAAATGTCCTCATTAAAAAGCAATGTAAAATTAATTTACATCAATTATAAAAAAGAAAACCTCTACTTATCTTCCAGTAATATTCAAGTTTTTATCCCAATGTCACAAAGAAATACAAATGTTCCCCTTGAGACAAACTCTAATGACCTGAAGGCACTCACAAGAGGTACTGTGATAGGTTTTCATAACATCTGCTATGAAAGTGTTGCTATGAAATGTGACTTTATAACTGGTCACAATAATTTTTGTCAAATACCAATGGGATCATAATCCCTGGCCTTAGTTATCATCCTGGAGCCCACAGATGGAAGGAAATCTTCATTGATAGATGCCTTAGTCATAAGGAACTATTCACATGGATTACCTAAAGATGTTTCACAAAAAGAAGCACCTTGCCCTGCCAGTTTCAAATTGTGTTATGTGACATAATATGATTTGGGGATGCATACACAGATGGTAAGAGAAAATTTACAGCTTTCAGCCACTGTCGGGACCCAGCCTGGCTGTATATCTGAGGGCTAAGTTTTAATATGCATCTGGATGAGAGCATGGTAGCTCATGCCTTTGTTCCTAGCACACCTTTGCCCCCCAGGAGGCAGGGGGGATGGCTGAAGGCCCTAAATCCTGTTTACAAGTGCTAATAGGTTTTACTCCTGCTGGCTGAGTTTCCATAGCTGTGTTCCTATTTACTGAGCCCCCTTTGTGTAAGAGATAAGGCAATGCAACACATCCCTAGATTTTATATAAGGTTGGATGCTAAAATAAAGTCTTGAGATCTGCTCGGACACTTCACCCAGCTGCGAGTGTATATGGGGCTCTGGCTGTGCGCTCACCTTTCCTTGATTGAGCCAGGTCTCCTGCTGGCCAGAGACTGAGGCTCATTTAGCAGGGAGCTAGGGACCTGTGTGGTAACCGACATCTGGAGAAGTAACCAACATCTGGCACCTGAACACGGACTTGAAGTCTGGTAAGAGACCCTCTCTGTGTTTTTCTGCCCCCCCCTTCTTCTTCCCCACCTGACTGGTTTGTCTTGTATGCACACTGACACTTCTGGTTCAGTCGGCTCCTCCAGCAAGTCTATATAAGTAGTGACCGTCCAAAGACATGGAGCCAGGGGTGCACTTCCCGATAGTGCTACCTCAGTACCGGCCGGGGCCTAACAAACCTCAGAAGTCCCCACTAAGCACAAGACACTTGGCTCTGCAAACACCTCTGTCTTGCCTTTTCCTTTCGCTGTCTGTCCTCGCATGGGCTTCCTTCACAGCTGTCTTTTGCCTAGGGCAACTCCAGGATTGACTGAAGGTCTCTGGCTCTCTGTTAGAACCCCGACAACCTGGCAGGGTGTGGATGGATAGCCTTCTCCCCCACCCAGCCTGCTGCTCCATGGCCTCAGGATACTGCCTGTGCTCTGCGCTTGCCCCAAACCGCTCCTCTCTGCTCTTTTAAATCTCACTGCTTCTCCCAGTTCTATACTTGTCCATTTTGTCCGTCTGAGTTTCCAGGGAAGCCCCCTGCTCATCGAATGCCAATCGGAATCTAGGTGAGTGAGACCCACATTTGGCCAATGGGTAACACAACAGGCAATGCAGGACCCAGCACTCAGGGTGCTGTGCTTATGGCAAAAGATCAGGCCTGGAGGTCTGAAACACCTACCACAGACCCACGAAACAGTAAAAGTCACAGGACCCAGTGCTCAGAGCACTGTGCTTATGTCAGGAGATGGGCTTGGAGGTCAGAGACACAGTCCACAGCCCCAGGAAAGGCACAAATAATCCTAATAAGGCCTGCATTCATAGTATCCTAGCAACGATTGGTCATGTATAAATATTTAGGTTTATTTAAGCTTACTTAGACATAATTTAAATTAATTTATAAGGCTTTTTCTCTGTCTATACAGATGTAAAAGTGAGTTAAGCCTCATGGCGCATGCAATGCCTCTCATACTTATGGATTTGTTACAAGAAAGTCTCCAGTTTGGGTTAAAATATGTCTGCTATTTTCTCTAAATATATATGCCACAGAAGTGATATCTTTCAGCCAGTCTGAAACACGGGTTTCTGCCTTGTCAGAAATCCAGGTGCAGGCCCCCTGGGGCTGAATAACAATGGTCACTCAGGGCTAACCCCAGGGAGTACAACCTTTTGTTTGTAGGAGACCAGCAGTTTGAGAAATTTATTTTTGCCTGTGTGACTTTGAGTTTTGCCTCTCTTTTGGTTATTGGTCTTTGTTGCCTATGGACTAAGGAATCCGATATGACCATGAGGCCTTTCCCCAAGAGATGGCTGAGACCCCATGGGACTTTAAGGGAAAGCTCTGCAGGCTGAATTCAATTGATTTGATTTCTGGTCAATTTATATGCTTACTGGAATAAGAAATTCCTTCTTCTGGGTTACTCAAGGGCACCTGTCTAATGTACAACGTTCTAATTTTAGCTATGCAACAGACTTATTATTTTCTTTCAGTATACCTCAATCAGTTTTAAAAATTCTATGAAGGTTGATTTGTCAGAGATATTCAAAAGTTATCAAGGTAGCAAAAATTTTTCAGATATGATAAAGGTATTGTGTTATGCCTAAATGTATACATAATATTAAAGATATGGGTTGTCAGTATTCTTAAAACTACATTCACTGAGACATTACATTAAAATGTCTATTTTCCTATTAATAAGGATGTCTAATTCTTATTACTTATTTTATATAATTTAATAGTTAAGTCAGATTGGTATGATTTCTCTAAATTCTATATAAGGTAAATATGTGTTGGTTGCCAATTTTCCTATGAAAGCCAATTATAGATATTGGGACTCTTGGACTTAACAATAGAAAAAGCATACACTTATACACTCCACTGGCTTTTGACTTTAGGACAGAGCTCTTCCTATTGTCAAATCCCAGAGACAGACATTTCCCAATACTTCCTCATAAACTGGTCTGGCCAACTGGTTTATTGATGAATGTAAGGGAAATAAAACGAGGCGATTTGTGTCCTTCTTGTGATGCTAGAGTCCATGATTATATGGGTAAACTGAGTCAAAAGAAAAAATAAAAATAAGCTTTCTTTTCTCATCTATTGCTAAATGGTTAGAGACATTGTCTACTGTAAGTGCTATATGTTTTCTGCTTGATTATAAATAAAAAAGAGGGGGGGAATGCCCCTAGAAAGTGTCTTACTTATAGGCCTATGTTAAGGATCAGGCTTTTCAATGGTTAGAGACATGTTTCAATGGTTGTAAAGATTCCAATTATAAATTTCTATATATAGTGGTTGCTAAAGATATTTGCTTGGTCTCTTAATAAGAAAATTAATTTTGGGGTTTTACAAAAAGATAAGTCATAGCAAGTTTTAAAAGAGGAATGAGCACCCCAAGACAACTTTAAGTACTAAATGATTCTCTAACCTAAGTTTTTGTAAACAGTGCAACTGTTCTTTTGCTTGTAAGACCATGTAGACTGACCACTGCTACTACTGGACTTGATCACTCCAGTTATAGCTATTGGCTCAGTTACTAGGTTGTTTTTGGGTTGAGAAATGTACAAAAAGAACTTGTAAGGTACTCACCCAGGCTAACTATATTTGTCAGTATATAATTTATTGAAAAATTAAGTTTTTAAGATAAATGTTGCTTACTAGTATTAATCTTCTAAAATAAGGTTCTCACATCTAAAAACATTGTGGGTTTAAATGGTTCTATTTGTTCATGCTAATGCTATCAAATGGTCATCATTGGACTTATGCAACTTAAGGTTTAATTTCAGCCATTGTGGCTTCTATCCTCCTATAAGGTAAATAGATTGAAGGAACTTAAGCTTTTATATAATTTCTGTCATGGATAAAACATAATTGTCTTATGTTTATAAGAATCATTACTGGGACTTCCGGGGAAGATGGCTGACTAGCAGACATGCCATAAACCTCGGGGAAATTAGGACCAGGTTCTGCATCAGGGACCCAGCTCGCGGGCATTAGCTGCGGCCACGAGCCGAATTCCAGGCACCTCCGAGTACAGGATCTGCACGACTGGAAGCTGACC
>PVHP010035305.1:0-18466 GCA_004024765.1 Zapus hudsonius | reverse complement strand
ATGATGTTAATGAGAGCATATCTAGAGTGAAATCCAGCAGAGATTGGAGTCCTCCAAGTCCAATCAAGAAACTCAGAAATTTGCCTATGCAGTCATGGGAATTGGGCTGCAAATAGTTCATTGCTCACCTGGTCGAGGCCCATAGGCCAAGAACTACTGACCTCACCAGTTGCTCCTCATCCTCAGGCAACACAATGACAATCTCACTCATAAGCAACTAGGATTGTCCAGGATGCTGACATCAATGTCAGGAGGAAAGGAGCAAGGAAATAAAGAATCCACACAGACTACCAGGCAGAGAGATCAAAGAGATTTGGGTTCTGATCTGTATGAGAAGGTTGGGGAAATGGGTCAGGTCTGCTGGACAAATGTGAGAAAAGGTCTGAAATTCCAGCCCTTCCTCAGCAAGATGGGAGGCTGAGACAGGAGAGTACCTGGAAGCTCCAGGATGCTAGTCCCAGGGAAAACAAATAGACTCCACCACAAAGCTGATGGAAGTGAAGGATGGGCACCTGAGCTTGTCCTCTGACCTCCACATGTGTGTGCACACTCAGATACACACACACACACAGAGACAGAGAGACAGAGACAGAAAGACAGACTGAGACAGAAAGAGATAAAGAAACCTGGGAGCCTTTGCCTTTCCAGCCCAGTTGATTTCAACAGGAAAGTCTGTGGGGTCTCAATGCTTCCCTCTTATGAGTGGCAGATATAGATTTCTTGAGTTCTGTTCTTACTCCCCTGGGTCTTTCCCATTCCTGATACACCTGTGCAAGTTCATATGGGAGGTTGCAGAACCTGTTAGTTAATGGACCTCTGCTCAGAGTGGAGTGACAACTGAGCTGATGATGTTGACCTGTGAGTTCTCTGACTGTCTCTGGCTGGACCTCTGAGCTGACTCTTGGCAGAGCTGGGGAGTGTGTTCTGCTGCATGAAGAAGAGGTGGGCTTGTGAGCAGCCATGGAACTGGTTGTCACAGAAACTATTAGATGTCCTCCTTCCAAAGTTCCTTATTAAATTTAGCAAGAGCCTGTGAGGTTATCTAGGACAGTTGGATCAGTTGTGACCTTTGTGGCTGCTTTGGTATAAGGAAAAATATACTAAAGTTATACACAACTTTCTTTTACCACAATGATTTTATTTTGGGCTGTATTCCTGAAATTCATTTTAAAAGACCCATTTGTGTGTTTGTGCACAGAACGAGGGCTTACAAGCTCTGTTAAATGTGAATGGTGCCAGCTTTCTCTCACTACCCTGCTGCAGTTCTACTAGACTGAGGTAAGGTGTGGGTTTTTCATTAGTTTAAAAAATATTTTTATTTTATTAATTTATTTGCAAGGAGAAAGAGAGAGAGAGAAAGACAGAGACAGAGAGGCAGAGAGAAAATGGAAATGGCAGGGCTTTTGGTGCTGCAAATGAAGTCCAACTGAATGCATCACTTCATGCACCTGGCTTTGATTCACGCACATGCACAGCAACTGATCCTGGACAATTGCATGCAGGCCTATTGGCCCAGGGTTGGTTCTCCAGTATCCATGTAAATCCAAGTGAAAATGGCATAAAAAGTGGAAAGATATTTAGTCTTCATGGGTCAGAAGAAAAAAAAAACATTGTGAAAATATCTGTGATGGTTTCAGTGTCACAAATTCTTTGTGTAAGACCGTTCAAACTTAAGGGCATTTTTCACAGAAACAGAAAACATTTCTGAAATCTCCAATGGCATCACAAAGCCCTAGAGAAGCCAAAGCCATCCTGAGGAAAAAGAATGAATCCAGAGGCTTCATACGACCTGTCTTGACTACATACATCAACAGTAAAGCAAGCAGAAGCCTGGCACTGGTATCACAAAGTGCCAAGAGCATCAAAGGAGGGAAAGGGTGCTGAGACAAAGGGAAGACATTCATAGAAGAAAATAGAATCATGTCCTTATTGCAGATGTATCCAGAATACCAACTCAAAATGAATGGAGACTTCAATGTAAGTCTTGAGACTGTCAAACCAGCAGAAGGAAATGTTAGAGGAAAACTCAGACATTGATGAGACAATGAGTTTTGGGATAAGACTCAAAAATCACAGGTAATAAATGTAAAAGTGGACAAGTTGAATGATATAAAAGTATGAAGCTTCTGCCTCATCAATGAAACAATCAACGGAGTAAAGAGATAACAACACAAATGATACCAGGAGAAAATCAAATCAGAACAGAAAAATGTACTGACACATTTGAAAAGGGATCAATTTTCAAAATACTTAAGTAACACAGCTCAGTATCAAGAGGATAAATAACTTCACTAAAATGGGCAAAGCATAGGGATAGACATTTTTGAAAATAAAGAAAAACAGATGAGCTGCTACATGAGAAGATGCTCAGGTGGCCCATCACCAAAGAAGTGGAAATGGAAGTACAGAGAGCCATCAGACACAGCCAGATGGCTGTGACCAGAGAGGTGACAGGCCAGTGCTGGGATGTGAGAATGGAAATTAGTACAGACTTCACTGCAAAGATGGGAAGTTCCTCCAAAAAGTAGAAATCCACGCAGGTATGGTGCTGAACTCTCACTGCTGGGGACCTCTGGAAGGAAATGAAGTCAGTATGTCAAAGAGACATCTGCGCTCACTGTTCAACATGGCTTTATTCAATACAGAAAGCGATAGAAGGACACCTAACTGTTCATGAGTGACTGAATGAATAAATATATGATCCATAATACAATCACAATAGACTATGAGTTAGCCTTTATTAAAAAAGAGATCATGTTACTTTGATGACATGGATGAACCTGGAGGACAAACTGGTCACAGAAAGACAAATGCCACATGACCTCACATACATATAGTATCTAAAAAAGGCGAAGTCATTGAAGGTGAGAATAGAAGGGGAGTTTCCAATCTGGGAGAAAAGACATATTTGGGGTTGGAGGGAAGAAAAGGACATAACTTTTCAAATACTTTCACTTTTATAGAACAAAAAATTCTGTAAGATTACTTGTACAATGTGGTATCTCAGGTTAATAGCAAAGTATTTTATCCTTGAAAACTTTTAGCATTGTAGATGTCAAGTATTCTCACCACAAAATGATGAAGTAGGTCAGCATATGTATGGTATTTCAAAATATAATATATAAAATAGATATATGCATTTTATTTGTTTATGAAAAATAAGCACATTTTAGAGAATTCTACCTGGGGGCAATGTCCAGGGCATTGATATTTCCTCCTGCTGCACAGAAGTTGAGTGATGCGGAAACAAGTACCAGGAGGATGACTGTGCCAGGGAAGTCGAGGCCCGGGATAAGCAGGCTCATGCTGAATACCACAGGAAGGAGAAGCCCTGGGGTGATGCACACAGCAGTTAGGTGCATCCTGAACGTGTTGTGTTGGCTTCCCAGGTGTGTGACCATTCTGGCTGTTCCTTACCTACTGCGGTGAACAGTTTCCGTATGGTAACTAGGCTGAAAATCTTCCTGGACAAGAAGAAGTCTGACATGGCACCTGCTAGGATCCCACAGATGTAGGAGCACAGATGGGGGAGGCCAGACAGAAGCCCATTCTGAGGAAGAAACGTTATTCTAAGAGTGAGTATGGTGGGAGGAACAGGGTGAGCACAGTTATCATTCCAGTGACATCCAGTAGCTGATGGGTGCTGTTGGCCTGTGATGTGGGGAGTGTTAAATCTCCCCTAGTATGCATAAAACCCCAGGCTCCTACATCAGTGCCTTTAATAAGTAAATATAGATAGATGATAAATAGATAAAATGTGCACATTATACAAGAAATCATCAATAAATATTAACAGAATTCTGTCAATGGTCACATGATCCTAAGTAAATAGAAATCCAATTTTGTGTTCAGTAATATTTGTCACATCTCTATTTTTAAAAATGTAAAAATAAAGCTGTTATAAGCTGTTATGCTGCTGTGCCTTTCATTATAGAGGGGAGGATCAGGTTGGAACAGGACTAGCACACCCTAAGGAAAGAGGAGGATCATAATGACAATTCTAGTCACACCTAGACGGTGCCGACCCTAAACTAGCCATAGTTCATCCTGGCCAAAGCGCCATGGTTTTATGGAAGAGAAATTCATTCAATGTGCCTCCTGTAGGATCACCTAGCTGTGCTGGGATCTAGTGTGAGGACTGGGTCAGTATAGAAAACCCCAAATAGACAGCCCAGCTCCATTTCTGAGGGAATCCTTTTGTGATTACTTTACTGTAAAAATCAAGAGGTTCCAAGTGCCAGAGATCCTGGGTCACAAGGGCAGTGGGAATGCCAGTCCTGTCTGGGAAACACCTATGCCATGAACTCGGAGCCCAAGGCTCTGGTCTAGTAGATTGGAGTGTGGTGACAGAGCCTGGCCCTGGGAGTTTCAGAGAAGAACTACAGGCCCTGAAGGGAATGCTGGAATCCAGCCCTTTTGTTGTTCTTGTATTAAAGCCCAAACTGGCCTTGAGTAGTAGCAATAATCCTACCCCAGCCTCCTAAGTGCTAGAATTATAGTGGGGCACAACCATATCAGGATTGAATCACTTAAGAAGTCAGAAGAAAGTCAATCATGATGGGAGGAGGGGAACATGAGTGCATGTGTATTGTTAGAGTCTGAGACACTTCATTTCTACTTTAAAATAAATTTATAGTATTTATTTATGAGAGAGATAAAGAGAGAGAGAATAAACACACCAGCACCTCTTGTCACTGCAAAGATGAATAGCCACTTTATAATTCTGGCTTTAGGTGGGTACTTGGGAATTCATCTGGAAACAACTTTGTTTAAGTGGTGATCCAGGTCTCCAGCCCATATCTCTACCTTTTGTTGGCAGAGAGAAACCACTCCTCTCCAGGTAGAATGCAGCAGACACAGGCAGAGACTACTGTCACCAGGGATGGAGGGTTTCTTTCTATAGATAGAAAATGAGAGCAAGTGCTGTACTCACCTCTCTCACGTTGACATGGAGCACAGTGTTCAGATATGTTGGAGTGTATGTAGCAAATAGGTAGCTTGACCATAAGAAAGCAAAGCTGAAGAGAGTTATGGCCCAGAGTGGCAGAGATCTCAGCATAGCCTTGATCGGCAGAGGTTGTCTGCTAGAGCTGACCTGTAATATACAGCAGTGACTATTATCCATTGAGGACCTGCCACAGCCTGTCTGCTTGGAGCAGATGGAGGGGAGACAAAGCAGAGTTCTACCTGCTGGCTGAGAGAAGAGGTGATGTATTCCTTCTCACTGGGACTTATCCAGGGGTGGTCCTTGGCATCATCATAGAACAGGATGAACCAGAGAACAGACATGACACACCCAAATGCACCTGTCATAGACACACAAGTTACAAGTGGAATATCCATCCATATTTCTATTGTGGGTCTTGTTATGAAATGGTCATTATAGAGCTGGAGAGATGGCTCAATGTTTAAAGGTACTTAATTGTGAAGTCTCATGTAGTGGGTTCCCTTCCCTAGTACCATGTGAGGCCAGATACACATAGTGGCTCATGCACATTAAATTAGTTTGTGGTGTTAAGAGGTCCTGGTACATCCACTCTCACCCTCTGTGTCTCCTCACATTTCTATCTCTGTTTCCTTGCTTGTAAATAAATAATTCAAAATTCTCTTTTCTGCCTGAGAGCTGAGATCATTTCTTCTTTTCTGAAATGCTCCAAAAAGAATCACAGGTAGCTACTCTCTTTAGAAGAAGCACAGTTCTGTATTTCAAGAGGGGCAGAGCATGATGGCAGATGAGTAGCAGCCTCATCAGGACTCTCTTCGTAAAGGTTTCATTTTCCAGCTGGGATCCAAACCCCGGAACCCAGCCGGCCCTGAACCCAAGCCCACCCTCTACCCAGCACCAGCACCTGGACAGGGTTCCCAAACAGCTTTCTGCAACGCAGAGGAACAGAGAGCCACCCTTCCCCCAACCCAAGCTCCCGCCATTGCCATTGTCTCCTCCCAGGTGTTTCCCAAGCCCTGCCATCTGAGCACCTCTCACTCCCAGGGATCCCTCACTCCAGTGCCCAATCCTCCTTCTCTCCTCGCACTTCCAGAAGCCCACTGGGGACTGCATGCTGGCGGGGCCAGGCCTCTGGCAGATACCTGGGAACCTCTGCCACTGCTGGGAAGGCAGAGGCCAGTTCCGGCAGGGATCACACACCACTGCAGAGATGGCACAGGTGACTTCGCAAGGCACGAGGGACTGTGTGCCACTGAAGGGAGGACATAGCAAAGCAGGCTGAACAGCACTCATCAGGGTTCTGGAGTCCCACTCCCCTACCTGGACATGGGCAGAAACCAACGAAAAAAACCCACAGAAATCAAAGACAGAACTCCCCAACTCAGGGCCCCTAGTCCCATTATGGAACAGAAAAGTAGAGACAACTAAAATGCAATGCCAAAGAGAGAATAATATGACTCCTGACCATAACTGCAATGCAAATATGAAGCAGTTAATGGCTGATATGGAAACTATGAAAAAAGACATGAATGAGATAAGCTCACCAACTGAAGCATAGAATCCAGACTGAATTTAATGGAGAGAAATATGAATGAATTCAGAAACACATTAAGTGAATTGAAGATGAACCAACTTCAGGAGGAGCTAGATAATCAATTAATTAAAGTTGATGTAGACTTGAGAAAACTTAAAAATCATTTTCAGGAATCCCTAGCAAAAACAAAAATAGACTGGAAATTGGATCTCGCCAAAGAATTGGAGTCTATTAACAAAATTATAGCAGAAACAAAAAATGAAATGGAGTTGTTAAAAACCTCCCTAGAATCAATCAGTCCCAGAGTCGACAATCTGGAGGAAAGACTTTCAGATGTTGAGGATAAGACAGAGGAAACTACTAAGGATGTCATAGGATTCAACAAATTCAAGAAATCAAGTGAGTATAATTTGAGGGAACTATGGGATACCATGAAGAAGTCCAATATTAGAATCATGGGGATCCCAGAGAGAGACGAAGCCCAGACTAAGGGCATAGGAAGCACTTTGAACAGAATTATTTAAGAAAACTTCCCCTATCTAACAAGAGAAAGCCCACTCAACTTTCAAGGGGCCCAGAGTACTCCAAACAAACAGGACATGAAGAGGAATTCTCCAAGACACATACTAACTAAGATGCCTAAAATAGAAAGCAAAAATATTCAAAGCTGCTAGAGAAAAGCAAACCATAACTTATAAAGGAAAATCCATCAAACTTACCTCAGACTTCTCATTAGAAACCATGAAAGTCAGAAGGGCTTGGAATAATGCTTTTCAGGGCCTAAAGAAGTACGGCTTTCAACCTAGACTACTGTACCCAGCAAAGCTATCTCTCATAAGAGATGGAGAATTGAAAGTGTTCTATGAAGTAAACCAGCTCTATGACTATTTGAAAACAAAGCCAAAATTTCAGAAGATCCTATAAGAGATATCCACACAGAAGAAACAAGAAATCTACCTCAGAAGAGTATCAGATATCAGGCACGACAATCAGTCAGTGTGCTAATAACAACAGCACAGTCAACAACCCCCATTAACCCTTCATCATGGCAGGGCTTAAAGCAAACCTCACAGTTATATTTCTGAATATAAATGGACTTAACTCCCCTATAAAAAGACACAGACTTGCAGGGTGGATTAGAAAAATGGACCCTTCCATCTGATGCCTTCAGGAAATGCACTTTACTTCTAAAGACAGCAATATTCTTAGAGTAAAAGGATGGAAAACAGTTTATCAGGCATGTGGAAGTAAAAAGCAAGCAGGTGTGGCTACATTAATCTCTGACAAAATAGACTTTACACCAAGATCAGTTAAAAAGGATAATGATGGTCACTTCTTACTCATCAAAGGAATGATCCAACAGGCAGATATCACCATCATCAACATATATGCACCAAATTTGGGTGCAACACATTTCATAAAGGAAACCCTACTCAAAAAATAAAGCAGAATTAGTCTCTAATTCCATCATAGTAGGAGACTTTAATACACCTCTATCAGCTCTAGACAGATCAAGCAAACAGAAGATCAGCAGGGACATAATGGAGCTCAATAACACCATTGACAAACTGGGGATAACAGATATTTACAGAATGTTCTACCTCAAAGACATAGAATATACATTCTTCTCAGCAGTGCATGGGGCTTTTTCTAAAATTGATCTCATCTTAGGTCACAAATCTTCCCTAAACAAATTGAGGAAGACTCATATAGTTCCTTTTATCATATCAGACCATAGTGCATTAAAGGTAGAAATTAACAATGGGACAGGATCCAGAAAATACACAAAGTACTGGCGCCTGAATAATTTGCTCCTAAAAAATGATTGGGTCATCCAAGAAATAAAACAGGAAATTCAGAATTTCCTATTAATAAATGATGATGATAACACATCTTATCAGAACTTGTGGGACACAATGAAGGCAGTCCTGAGGGGAAAGTTCATTGTGCTAAATGCCTTCATATCAAATACAGAGATGTCTCAAATCAATTGCCTAACCACCCACCTAAGATCATTGGAATAGATGGAAAAAGCTAACATGAGAAGTGCAAGATGAAAGGAAATAATTAAAATCAGAGCTGAGAATAATGAATTGGAAATAAAGAAAACAATTAAAAAATAGATAAATCAAAGAGTTGGTTCTTTGAAAAAGTTAATAAGATTGACAAACCCCTGGCCAATCTGATCAAACGAAGAAATGAGAAAGCCCAAATCAACAAAATTAGTAAGGACAATGGTGAGATCACAACAGATCCTGAAGACATTGAAAGAATCATCAGGTCATACTTCCAAAACCTCTATTCCACAAAATTAGAGAACCTGGAAGAAATGGATAAGTATTTGGACACCTACCAACTGCCAAAGCTTAAAACAGAGCAGACAAAAGCACTAAATAAACCTATCACATCCACAGAGATTGAAGATGTAATCAAAAACCTTCCCAAAAGGAAAAGCCCAGGACCAGATGTTTTCTCAGCTGAATTCTACCAAGCCTTAATTACAGAGCTGAAACCACTCTTTCTGAAGCTTATTAGAAGCATAGAAAAAGAGGGAAGGCTTCCAAACAGCTTCTATAAAGCTACTATTTCCCTAATCCCCAAACCAGGCAAGGATGCAACAAGAAAAGAGAACTATAGATCCCTATCTCGAACTTAGATGCAAAAATCCTGAACACAGTCCTAGCAAACCGGATACAATGCTACATCAAAAATATTATCCACCCTGACCAAGTTGGCTTTATCCCAGAGATGCAGGGATGGTTCAACATATGAAAGTTGATAAATGTAATACATCACATTAATTGGCTCAACCACAAAAACCAAATGGTTATTTCAATAGATGCAGAGAAGGCCTTTGACAAAATTCAACACCACTTCATGTTCAAAGCTCTGGAAAGAATAGGCATATATGGCCTATACCTCAATTTAATAAAGACGATTTACAAAACTCCTAAAGCACAAATCATTCTCAAAGGTGAACGACTCAAGGAGTTCCCACTCAATTCAGGAACAAGACAGGGTTGTCCACTCTCACCCCTTCTCTTTAACCTAGTGCTTGAATTTCTAGCCCAAGCAATAAGACAGGAGAAGGGCATAAAAGGGATACAAATCAGAAAAAGGAAATTAAAATATCCATCTTTGCAGATGACATGATCCTTTATATATCAGACCCAAAGAATAGTATCAGTAACCTCTTGAAGGTGATTAATGCCTTCAGCAACGTGGCATGATACAAAATTAACACACAAAATCAGTAGTCTTTCTATATGTAGAGGGCAAGCAGACAGAAAAAGACATCAGAGAGACTGTCCCATTTTCTATAGCCTCAAAGAAAATCAAATACCTTGGAATATCACTAACCAAGGTTGTAAAGGCTTATATAAGGAAAATATTGAAACACTCAAGAAGGAAATAGAGGAGGACGTGAGAAGATGGAAAGATATTGCATGCTCATGGATAGGGAGAATCAATATAGTAAAAATGGCAGTCCTGCCAAAAGCGATTTACAGATTCAGTGCCATGCCAATCAAAATCCCAAACTCTTTCTTCACAGACATAGAAAAAAAATCTCTAAATTTATTTGGAAGGGCCAAAAACCTCGGATATCTAAAATTATTCTAAGGAAAAAACACCTACTCAGGGGGTATTACCATCCCTGACTTCAAAACATACTACAAATCCATAGTAACTAAAACAGCATGGTACTGGCATAAAAACAGACAGATGGATTAATGGAACAGGATTGAAGACCCAGCATTAATTGGAAGTAACTCCAGTTATTTGGTCTTTGACAAGGGGGCCAACAATGTACGCTGGGCCAAAGATAGCATCTTCAACAAATGGTGCTGGACGAATTGGATAAACATGTGTAAAAAAAAATGAAAATAGACCCACTCCTTTCACCATGCACAAAAATCAACTCCAAATGGATCAGAGACTTAATATAAATCCGGTAACCCTGAACACCCAGGAAGAAAAAATAGGAGGAACTCTACATGAAATAGGAGTAGGGAAAATTTCCTGAGCAAATCTCCAGCAGCCCAGGCAATACAACAAACACTTAACCAATGGGACCTGATCAGGCTCAGAAGCTTCTGTACAGACAAACAAACCATACTCAGAGCCAATAGACCCCATTCAAATTGGGACATGATTTTCGCCAGCTACAACTCAGACAGAGGCCTAATTTCCAGAACCTACAGAGAACTCAAAAAAATTAATAATAAACCCAAAATGCCCCCTCACAAAATGGGGCACTGATCTCAAAAGAGAATTCACAGAGGAGGAAACACAAATGGCCTTGACTCATCTAAGAAAGTGCTCAGCATCCTTAAGCATCAGGGAAATGCAAATCAAAACCACAATGAGATACCATCTTACCCCTGTCAGAATGGCAAACATAAAGAAAACCAACAATCATTGCTGGCGAGGATGTGGGGAAAAAGAAACCCTCATTCACTGCTGGTGGGATTACAAACTTGTTCAACTGTTATGGAAAGCAGTGTGGAGACTCCTAGACAGAATTGACATTGAACTACCAATAGACCCAGCTATCCCTCTACTAGGCATCTACCCGCAAGATGCCACATCTTGATGCAGAAAATATTGTACAATTATATTTATAGCAGTTCAATTCATAATAGCCAAGAATTGGAATCAACCCAAATGCCCATCCATGGAGGAATGGACAGCGAAACTGTGGTATATTTACACGATGGAATTCTACTCACCTGAGTGGAAAAATGACATATCAAAATTTAAGAAAAAATGGTCTGACTCCAAGCAGATATTACTAAGTGAGCACTCAAAAGAACAGAGAATTGAACGCCGCATATTCTCCCTCATATGTGGTCCTTAACCAGGATAACCATTTTCTCTATGCAGACTAGTAGAAAGAAATGAGAGGTTATGAATGAGTTGTAAGGGAAGGGGGGAGGGAAATGGCTCAAGCATGAGGCTAAACCAAATTAGGTTCAAAACATAAAATCCTCATGAGCATACTGTAAACCTACAGAGCAAGTAGTGGGCGTCGACTGGCTAGAGGAGCTATGAGTATTAGGAGAGAATGTCTACACCTTTGAATAACTGAGCAGTCTGACAACCCCAGGTCCTGGCCACTGGTTCTTTCCCTCACTGAGCTGTTGACCAAAGTGACCCATGAGGTTCCAAAAACAAGACAGAATTCTGTCAATGCTCTTTAACGCCCTCCCCAGGCCTGAAGCAAAACCCTGTTGCTGAAGAAACCACAGAATGCCATCGATCAGCATCAAGAGACCCTTTGAGGTCTGGAATGGTAACCAGCCCCCAGATGGCAGTTAGTGCAGTGCTGGAAGACACTACACAAGCTGCCAGAGGAAGCAGATCAACGACAGATGGAGTAAACAGACCACTGGCATGAAACACAGTCTGTGGCCATGAGTAGTCTGACCACACCTCCTACTGGAGAGAACAGCAAACCAAAAAAGGAGCACTTGTGCAATGGTGGAGCCTGGGCCTGGGGGAGACACTCAACAGCTATTAAATTCGGCCAAATATTCCACTCAGTGATTGGAACTGGGGATTCAGGGCTATATGCACTAGATACCGTACTCTTGGGCTCCCAAGAAAAGATGCACTATGCGAGTGACTGATGGAGAGACTACTAAAAATAGAATTTAGGTAATCAAGTATGGTGTATATTTGTCCATCTGTACTGATCTCATTCTCTGATGGAGATTGTGTTTGTATTTTTCAGGATGTACTAAGAGAGCTGTGGCCCAAATAACCCAACCAACCAACCGCAGGCAGAAAGCTGAGATCCTGGCAAGAGATGAGCCACCACAGTCATATCATGGAGAATCCATATAGATCCCTGCAGAGAATGATGGGATGAACAAGGGACCCACAGCCACAGCAATTCAATCAACACAGGATAAGCCAGTGAAACAGAAACCAAAGATTCTAGACACAAAACCCCCTAAACTCACATTAAAGCAGCCTGAATACTCACCCACCACGACTCAGGGAACTGAGCAGAAAGGGGGTGGAAATATTGTGAGAGCCATAGTGGGGGAGATTATCAGAGGCATGGCACCCCTCAGTAACAACACACTTGGGTCAGGAGAAACTGGATGAATACTAGGCTATCCATGGTCCCCTACCACAAAGACTGATCCAGACGGCCCACGGACTGGGGATGGGGAGGGGGGGGGCAATGAGGAATTGGGGATAACAACTCATTGTTGGTCCACTAAACAATGTAACTCATTATGGACAATAAAAAAATGAAGAAGAAGCACAGTTCTTTGTCCCTCTGCATGGTCTGCACTTTGGTGTGTATGTGTGTGTGTGTGTGTGTAAGTGCACATGCAGACACATACACCCATGTTCATGTTTTCGTGAGTATGATTGGCAGCCATAGGATAGCACTGGGTGTTGATCCTTGGGTGCCTCTCACTTTTCCTTAAGATAGTATCTCATTATCCTTGAACTAACAAACAGGTGCTCGTCACCATGAATAGCAGGTGTACCTCAGTCCTTGGAATGCAATTCAGGGCTTGACTCAGCATCTCCCAAGGTCCAGTGATCAGTTTTAAGAGTTTAGCCTTACTTATGTGCTCATATACATCTAAGACATTGGAGGTAGTAAGAATAATATAAGATTTACAAATATATGTTTAGAAATTTTTATTCTGATTATCAGATCATGGTGATGTTTCAGGTTACTGCAGAGAGGATATAAAACTAACCATTTAGTGCAACAGATGGAACAAACATGGCAAATGCTTTTATTCTAACACAAGCAGTATTCTTTTTAAAAAATTATTTATTTCCAAGGAGACAGAAAGAGATAGAAAGGGAGGGAGGGTGAATGGGCACACCAGACCTCTTGCTGCTGCAAATGAACTCCGATGCATGTGCTGCTTTGGGCATCTTGTTTTCCATGACTAAATGGGAATCAAACCCATGTCATTCTGCTTTGCACCAGAGTGCAAAGCCTTCTCTCCAGCCCACCACACATATTCTAAGGTTTGAGGAAATAGTAGTGAATAGGCAAAAATTCCCAAGTTCGTGGGCTTTCTTGTGAGTGTCTGTGATAGTGTTTTGTTTGACCATCAATCTCATGAGATGCTGTTGTTAACTATTTTTCCAAATGAGAATCCAGAAGAGTCAGAGGGATGAGATGTCCTTCCTGGGGTCACAGGCTTAGTAAGTGGCCCTGACCTACCACACGCATGGATGGTGTGATGGAGGCTGGGGCAAAGCTGGGAAGGGGTTTAAGATGGGAGGAAAAAGGGGAGTCTCATGAAAGGAAACTCAGAAGGAGTCACTGGAAAGATGAAGACCAACTCTGATTCTTCATACCATTTATTTACTCCAATGAGTGTAGAATTAATTTTCATTGAAGAAATGAATGTGTTTGTCAATGGCTAGGTAGCACTATGGACCATGCTTGAGGCATGGAGCAGAATAGAATAGTCACCATAGGATTCAGAAATCTGAGAAGTTAACAAAGGTTCAATGAAGGAGTAGACACAATGAATGAATGAAATCTGAGAACACAGATGTCAGCTTCACCCAGTAGTCTTCACAATAGTCATGTCTAGCAAAATGGTGGGTTTGCAAGCTGTTATCTTGAAAGGGTTGTTAAGGAAACTAACTGACATCACAGAGTATCTCCTGAGGGAGACCTAACAGGGATCAATTGATCAGGCAAAACTTTCGATCCCACAGAAACAGTAAGTTAGAATGTCTTCACTCTTGACACACACTTAATAGCCTTATGTTGGGGTTCCCAGAAAGTGTCCAGGAAAATGAGGCTCTCCCTAAAATTATATACATCCAGTGAGGAACCAGAGAAACACCATACTGGAGTTAGAAATTATTTAGCAACAAATTCTGCTTGATTTGACAATATACTAAACCATCCTGGAATTTCTTTGAGTGGGCTCTACTCCTTCCATGAATCTCCCCACCCTGACTATGCTATCACTCTTCCCAGATCATGATAAGACGCAGGCCATTCAGTGGACAAAATGTCAATGGGGCAAAAGTGTTAATGGCTAAAACTTATAAAAGAGTTAATACAGGGAGGCTAAACTTCTCCCCCTCAGCAACCAAAGAATCTCAGAAAACCTAACAGAAAGAAGTCCTTAAAGATAAGACAGAGATGAAAATGTATATTAGAGGAGACTGATGCCCTGAGAAACATACAGGGCAACACAGATGCAAAGATAATGGATGAACATGCCTTAAAAATTGCTTATACTTTGAAGAAGTTATCTAGTTATTTTGACTCACATGGAACTTGCAGCTAAGTGCACTATTTCACCTCTGTAAGTCTTGCCTAATTGCACTCCTGTTTGATAAATTGCTTATTGGAAATGATCTAAGGTTTTGGAGATTAAAACCCTAATTTTTCCTTTGTTGGCTGCTAGTCTCCTGAGCCCTGCATTTGGATGAGACAGCCGCTGGCCAGCTCCTGTGTACACAAATACAGCTTGCTTCAATTTGGCTTACATTTGAGTCTGTGGTCTTGTCTCTATGTTCATGGGTTCAACACCAGGTCTTAAGCATGGTTCACTGCTATTTTAACATAAGGCATCTATATAAAAAGGAACATTATTTCTACATTGACAGATGTTGTTCACTGCTGGAATTCTTGCTTCTCTGTGCTGAAAGGCTTCAAGCAGATTCTGGGTGGGGTCTTCATCATTTTCACAAGACCCGTTAATCTCTTTTGTCTTTCTATCTTCCCCATAAATAGTTACCTATGAGTTGTACAGAAATATTCTATCTATGTTGTTTAAGAAGAGTCAGTGTAGCTGTGAGCATGACTGAATTATGAAAATATCATGAATGTCGACTTATCTTTCCTTCAGTGATGTAAGTGATTTTTCATTTGACATCATATAATTTATCACATACTGGGTCTCCCATCCTACATTCTGACTCATAACTTAGCATTTATTAAGAAAAATATACTCACCTAACATATAGAAGACCATGGGCCAGCCCAGATGATCACAGATAAATCCACTCACAATCATGACCAGGAAAGATCCCAGCATAAACCCTAGTCAAAAGTATGCTGCTGTTAACAAAGGCATCCTACAGTGGAGGTGATCTACTCTCAGCACCTTGAGGGGCAATCTCCCATGGGAGAGCTTCCGTGATGAAGTGGAAAGAGACAGTGTGTGCTGGTCTCTCTTCTTCCACTGTGAGGTGAAGCTGCCTCATGCTCAATCTCATCCACTTGCTCCCTTGAATGCGTGTGTGTGTGTGTGTGTGTGTGTGTGTGTGTGTGTGTGTGTGTTGTGCATCCATATACTGGCAGCTAGAAGTTGCTGTCTGGTTTCTTCCACAGTCTCTTTAAAATGTTTACTGAGACAAGACTTCACTTGAACCCAGGCCTGGCAGCTTGCCCTGGGGATTCCTTATATCTGTGGCCACAGATCTGCGATTTCATATCTCCACACCACCCCACTTGTATCTGGCTCTAAGGGATCTGAATTCAGGTCCTGACCCTTGCCAGACTTCTTCTCACACTGAGCCATGACCCCCACTTCCTCACTTTCAAAGCAAGATTACTGGATTTTTTCCAGAGTCCTTTGCAATTCAAAGCAAACAGTTATGTGGCTGCACAAAGAAAGTGATATGAGGGGATGAAAATGGTCTACAGCCATTATTGGCTGAGTTCTTACCAGAGTAGCTTATGGAGGTGAGTCTGCCTCGCTCCAAGGGTGGGGCCCAATTGACCCATATTGCATGCTGGGCTGTTATAATTGTCCCCTGAAATGAAGGGATGAGGATATTTTATCTCAGATACTTATCCTGGATTCAAACCCAGTTCATCTTTTTCATTATCTGAATACCTGGGCTATTCCCAGAAGCACTCGGCATACAATGAACACAGCTGGTCCAAGCTCAGCTACTAGAGGGCTGATCAGGGAGAACACAGAGCTGAGGAACAAGGCAGAGCCAATCAACTTCTTCAGCGGGTATCTTCCAGATAGGTAGCCAACAGGAATTTGGGATATGACTGTTCCATATGTCCCAGCACTCAGCATGATCCCCTGGACATCAGGAGTCCAGTTGTACACAGGGTTCTGGAAGAAGAGGGGAGACATGTCTATCCCCTCTGCACACTGCAGACTCACTGTGAGAGTGAGGGGTTCAGGAAGAGGGTCTCTCTGCTTACTTCCCATCAGTGTGCCATTTTTGCACAGAATCTCCTTATTCTCTCACAATGCCCAGATTTATGTATATTCAAAAACACAGGATAAGTATTTACTTTCTGAAATGCTTGTGGCTACAACTATTTCTGATTCTTTGGTTCTGGAATATTCACATATATTGATATAATTTGAATCAATGTCAAAAGTAGACATGAATTTTGGTTATTCTTTATCTGCACCTTGTGATGTCATGTAGTTAAATACATGTAATATATGAGATCACCTGTATTTTGTCCATGACCTGCCTCATGTGATTGATCAAGTGTGGAACACTTTATGGCATTGTTTCAGTGGTTAAAAGTTTCGGATTTTTGAGCATTTTCGGATTTGAGATGAGGGAACCTCAGTCTGTGTAATGCCATGTCCTCATGGTAAAAGGCACCATTTGTAATTCCAGGACCTGTCTCAGTGTGCTAATTAATACTTATTTCTTGACCATGTTTGTACCTTTATTGCTGATATAAAGTCCCCCTCTCTTGCCTCTCTCTCTCTCTCTTTCTCTCTTTCTCTGTCTCTCTCTTTATTTTTCTCCCTTTCCTAATCTCCTTATTCTCATAAAATCCCAGCTCTTTGTTTTTTTAAAAAAATTATTTTAGAAATCACATGAGCCCTTCAAAACTATGGTCATATTTTCATCATTGAGCATAGGTTTTAGGTGGTTAGGAGCTGATCAATACCAGAATGTCTTTATCTTATCAGCACTGTATTGTCAACAATATTCAAAATCCAAACATATTAGTTAATAACCTAGGATTTTAAACTTCTGGCATTGATCATATTATTAATGTACCTTTATGTCATCCAGCTTCTCCCCCGCAGATATGTTGGCCACCCCGCTTGTGTCTGTTCTGTTCACCATGGCTACGATGGTGAGGCTCAGACAGGCACGCTGAGCCGCCACCCCACTATTAACAAACTGCAGAAGCACAGAGAGTCCATAACGAAAGGAGCAAACTCCTGGGACTGGGAAGTAAAACAGAGTTTCAGTTGCTAATACCGTTGAAATTAAGGCAGGCATTTGGAGCCCTGTATATAAATATAAATTTTATTGATCTAATGGCTTTTGAGAAATTATCAAGATGTGTGACCTATATCCCAATCACATATTACTCCTAAACATGGCCCCAATTGGAATAACCCAGAAAATTAAGATGGGCTGTCAAACCTTTTGTCTCATAAACATGTTAAAAGGATCTTTAACAAAGGCCCTACATTTCTTTAGGAGGTACCTTCCCTTAATAAAAACATAGAAGGCTTTCTTCACTCGGAAAACTTGCCCTGTTCTCCCATGACACAAGACTACTCTGCCTGAGACTCACACTTTTATATTACAGAGAAACACCGCATTCATGAATTACAATTACACATTGAAACAGTATGGGGTTAATAGCACAGTGTTATTGTAAAACTAAGCAAATTCACCTGGGGAAGAAAAGCCTCAAGTCCAAAACCAGACATGAACCTCATGTTATGTGATTTTGAATAAATGTGCTCATGCCTCACACTCACTATGTAACCAGGATGACCTTGAATTTGTGATCATCCTGCCTTTATGTCCCCAGTGCTAGGATTGCAAGTGTGTGAACAACGCCTACTTCATGCAGTGGGAGATTGAACTCAGGATTTTGTGCAAACTGGGCAAGCACTCTCCCAAATGGAGCGACTTCCCCAGTCCTTTCCTGAACATTCTAAGACTTTATGTTTCCACAGGAAGATTCTCTCCTGTGCTCAGAAGAGTTGCATTGAAGGAGAGTACCTGTGTCACTGGCT
>PVHP010035304.1:0-18557 GCA_004024765.1 Zapus hudsonius | reverse complement strand
CAAGTATGACGGCCTGAGACTGACTGAGTTCAGATCTCCTGAAGCCACATAAACAGTTGGGCAGAGTCACATGGGCCTGTAACTCGTCTTACAGAGGAGCAGAGACCTGAGAATCTATGGATTCCTATAAGCTCCAGAAACAGTAAGAGACTATTTCAGAACCCTCAACATTATACTTCTGCTGCTGCTGATCCGCCCCCACCACAGGCATGTGTGCAGCAAGAACATATACACATGCATGTGCCACCCATACCGCATATGCCGCATCACACATACACACATGTAAAAACAAATTTAGAAAAATTATGGTCATGGTAGTGCATACTTATAACCTCAATGTTGGGGAAGCAGAGACAGGAAGATCCCTGGGACTTGCTAATTAACCAGTATATCCTAACTGTCAAGCTCCAGACCAATGAGAGACCCTGTCTCACCAAGAGATGGAGAGTGTAGCTGAGTAACTATAACTGAGTCTTTCCTCTGGCCTCCACATGTGTGGACACACACACACACACACACACACACACACACACACACACACACACACCACGTATCTGGACACATGTTCACCTGTACAAACATGCACACATCACACATCAGACTTCACTAAAACTGGTAGAGTTTAGATGAGAGCTGATGAAACCAGAATCCAGGAAATGTTCTAGGGGACTAAACTTGTTTTGTGAATGCTATGAAAATGGTGTTATATGACACTAAGGAAGAACAAGAAAGACTGGTCTTTGCATGTCTGGCACTGACACAACCATCCCAGGCCTGTCAGCTGAACAGGGCGAGACAGCATTGGAAGGGTGGGCTGCACCCCCGTGGAATGAGACCCCAGGGTCTGCACTCCCAGCCAGCTCCTAGGTCACTTGTGTCTGTGCCTGGCCTTTTGCTTCTAAACAGAATTTTTAAAGAAAGAGAGAAAGAAACTAGGTGAAAGTGACTTCTTTTTATTTGTTTGGTTTTGGGGATGTGTGGTCACCCTGCGTACATGTGTGAGTAAACAGAGGAGAATGTTGGGTATCCTTGATCATTCGTCTACTTGTTTCCTTGAGATGGAGTCTCTCACTGAACCTGGAGCTGTTCTTTTCTTTTTTTAAATTAATATCTTTATTATGAGTAAGTATATACATTGTATGAACAACTCTTGTGAAGGTATCCCTGTTTCCCTCCTCTCTGTCCCCTACACACTGGGGTTGGGATCTGTCGATAGGATAGGGGGATATGAACTGCACCAGAGGGAGCCAGTTTTTCTTTTTTTCTTCCCCCCTTGTACATTGTTGCTGGGGGGGGGGATGTCTCTGGATATTCTCTCCCACCATGGCTCTTATATCCTTTCTGCCCCCTCTTCTGCTCTGGGGCTGTTATTTTCTGTCAGACGGGCCGACCAGTGAGTCCCAGCAATTCTCCAGCCCCCACTCCCCACAGAATTGGTGTTACAGGTATGTGTAGCTGTGCCCAGCTTTTCCCATGGATGGTGGAGATTGAACTCAGGCCCTCATACTTGTGAAGGAAGTGTTCTTACTGAGCTATTTCCCCAGACCTGGCTTCATTATATAGAGTTGGGGTTTATTAAGTTTGATAATTATTTTGTATAAATATGTGCTGGATATTTTTGTAAAGCCACTCCTAGATAATTAACCTTTTCTTAAAGAAGGATCTACTACTAACAGGTACATGTGACTTATTTTGTGACAGGAAAGGAAGGCTGCAGAAAGGAATGCTATCAAATTATGATAGTGGCAATGATTCCAGACACACATGTTCACTTACTTCCTCCCCACTTCAACCAACACCCATCACTGCTACGTGTCCGCTTCCACACCTGGGAAACGTACCTTCGATTTATGAGCCTGATGAATGATCTTTAGCTTATCTGCAATAGATAAAAGTAATTTGTCTCTTGTCACAAAATATTCTAAAACTTCTGAAATTATTAGTTAGTTGAAAGGATGCCTATGACATTGAGAAATTGAAGTCCTTAGTTTAAGAGCATTTCTATGGAAAAAAATCTGTTATATGTCAAAAGAAAATTTAATTTTACAAATGATTAAAAGTATAGGGGGCTGGAGGTATACCTCACTGGTAGAATGCTTGCCTAACATATGAAGGTCCTAGGCTCAGTCCCCATCTAAAAAAGGACACACACCCTGGGGGAGGGGCAGAGGGAGAGGGAGAAAGAAGGGATGGAGAGAGAAAGAGAGAGAAGGACAGGGAGAGAATGAGAGCAGAGAGCAGAGGGAATGGGAGAGGGAGGAGCTGGAACAGAGGATGAAGGAAGAGCAGAGGAAGGGAGGGGAGGGGTGATCAAAACCACTGGAAGCTGGCTGGGGAGATGGCTCAGTAGGGGAGATGCTTGCTGAGCAAGCATCAGGTCATGAGTTTCAATCCCCAGAACCCATGTATTAAAAAAAAAATCCAGTCCTGGTAGTGGACCTATAATCCCAATGCTGAGGAGAAAGAGATGGGAGATCCCTGGAGCTTGTCGGCTAGCTAGTCTACATAAATTTGTAAGCCTAAGGCTCTGTAAGAACCCCTGTCTCAAAAAGTAAAGTGGACAGTGACTGAGGGAGACACCTAATGTCAACCTCTGTTGTCCACTTGCATATGTACCTGCACCCACACATGTGCACACACATTTTTACAAGAATATATAGCATACACAGAGGGGAGGAAGAGATCCAAAGATACTTTAAAATAGCTTTGGCCTTTGACATATAATATGTATGTTATAACCAGAAATCAACTCAGCACATTTTCCCTTACCCTTCAAGAAAAGGGAATTGTATGATTCCATTTTATTTTTCAGTCATTAAAGGCTAACGGCAAATAGTATAAAAATATATTTATATCTTAAATGAAAACAGAAGTTAGCAAAAGCAGTTAAAAAAGTACTAAGCCCCCAAGGTAGGCACAGGAACAGGAGGACCTGTCCATCACAGTGACAGACAGCATGTTGTTACTCTCCCAATTCAAACACCACTTAGGATCATGGGTAATCTGAGCAAAGTTGCATCACAATATGCTTCTTGGCTTCCCAACACTGCATAGGCTCAGCACCTGATATGCTTCCCTTGCACCAACTTGACTCCCCATCTGCTCAGGCTGAAGTCAGGTCATACAATGCTTCTGCAGCAGGCTGTTTCTCCACATGAGCAAAACTCAAACTCTGACATAATCACTTCTTAATTATATAGTAGTAGACAGAACCATTCAAATGCCTGGTCTCCAGTTCGCTACTCAGTTTTATTTAACCATTTAATTACTGTACGATGATCACAACATTATGATCACATGTGAATAAGTTCAACAGTGAACTAAAATTCACTTCTACTGTTCATACAGTAATAAGGAATTCCAACTGTGAAAAAATGAAAGGAAGTGGGTCTATTTAAAAAACAGATCTCAGGGGCTGAGGAGATGATGGCTCAGTGTACAAAGTGTTGGCCATGAAACCTGAGTTTGGGTCCCCCGAACCCACGTGCAAACCAGGTGTGGTGGTGAGCTCCTGGAATGCCAGTGATGGGAGTGATGGGGAAGCAGATGGGTCCCTGAGGCTCACTGGCTGGCTAGTGTAGCCAAATCAGTGAAGTGAGTTCTAGGTTCAGTGAGAGACCCTGTCTCAAGGAATAAGGTAGAGAGATCTTGAAGAAGACATCCAACAACCCCTGGTCTTCACATGCACACACATACAAGTGCACATGTGCCTGAACACACACATGAACATGCAGACATACATACATATGGGCACACACATCGTGCACACACACACACACACACACACACACACACACACGAAACACCCTCAACTACAGTTTTCATAATAAGGTGCATCATGGAGAAGTGGCTCTCTCAATATTCAAATACTTCAGTTGTTTCTTATGGCAATTTTAACACTAGCTCAGCACTCTGGGACAAGAACTCTCTATTCTTAAAAAGTTAAAATGAATGTAACCTAAATAAAATATGCATATTAGAAATGTAAATATGTCACAAATGCCAACAATAAACTTATGATGGACATAATAAGTTTAGACTATTTTTAGTTACTTCTTTTTCTCACCACAAATAGGTATCCATTTATTATATGAGAAAACGTAAAGAGATCAACAGTGATTTTTAAAATAAAAAGTTTCATGTCTGTTAGAATCTACCTGCAAATTTGTACTTTCACCTTATGAATATCAATCACATTTTATACATTTTGATAAATCTTTTTAATGAGAAATGGCTTTGCTCGAGTAGGTTTAGCAAATCCATAATAAGAAGGCTATAATTATTTTTAACAGACAAAAATGTTCTGTACGGAAAATTTTACAAATTTTCCTCTTCAACAGAAATAGGCAAAACCCCAGGAGAGGGCAGGCAGGGAAAATGCTGGACCAGAAGGTGTAGTAATGTCTTTCTTTGTTGAGTAATCTCTGCACTTATTTTGACTGTGTTTTGGACAAAGTATTCCAGTAACTTGAACTGGTTTTAAACTTGCTCTGTAGCCAAGGCTGGCCTTGAACTCCTGACCCTCTATCTTAGAGTGCTGAGATAATAAGAATGCTGATTTCAACTTCTTTTTTCTTAGTTTTTTTTTGTTTTGTTTTGCATGTGTGTGTGCATGTTTATATGTATGGAGGCACATTTTGGGTGTGCATGTGTGTATGGAGGCCAGAGGACAAAACTGGGTGCTTGGGTGTCACCTGCAGGCACCATCCACCTAGTTGTTTTTTTTTAAGGGGTCCAATTAGGATAGACTGGCTGATCAACAGGTCCTGGGGATCTTTCTATATCTGCCTCCTCAATGCTGAGATTACAAGAAGATGCCACCACACTTGCATTTACACAGGTTCTTGGGACTGAACTCTGGCCCTCATGTTTGCAAAGCAAGCAATTTACCCACTGAACTGTTACCCTTATCCTTAACTGGGACATCTTAAAAAAATAATTTCTTAACAAAACAATCTCTCTCCATAATGAAAATTTCTTGAGGAAAGTAGCTTTATAAAAATGGTATATTTGTGGAACATTGACTATGTTGGCACATGTAATCTTTAATCTCACATAGCCTCAATATGAATGTGTTGCTCATAAGTATAACAGATAAGCTGTAAGGGTGAATGAGCAAACCAACAGATATGGATGTTAATTAAATGGGAAGTCTCGGACACAAGTGATCCAAAGAGCTGCCTAACAAAGACAAAGACAGAGACAGAGGGGGAAAGGGAGGGCTGGGAGATTGGTCAGCGATTAAAAGCACTTGTTTGCAAAGCCTGACAGTCCAGGGTCAATTTGTCAGTACCCACACAAATCCAGATACATAAAAGTGGCACATGTGTCTGGAGATTTTTACACACATGTGTCTGGAGTTTGTTTTGAGTCTGGTGTGCTCATTTCTCTCCCTTCTCAAATAAATAATATATATATACTTTATTACATGTAAAGAGGTGGTGCCAAAAGATAACACCTAAGGTTGCCCTCTAGCCTCCACACACGTCACCTATACACATATGAACATACATGTACAATATACACATACATGTGAACTAAACCTAACATCCACCCTCTGTCCTCCAGATGCACACATGCATCAGCACACATGCATGCATATACACAGCCAGACAAAAATTTTTAAATATATAACAATCCTATAAAAATATATCTTTTGAAATAACTTTACATTGAACATTTTTGCTTATAGACACACACACACCATGCAAGAGGAAAGGAATATGCAACTATTCTAATTTGAAATAGCATCTGTGGGTTGAATCAAGCTTCAGGCAAATATCTCAAAAGCCATGAAAGCCACAACTGAGAAGTTTCATATTACCTTGATCATGCTTTTCATTCCTTTCTCTCTTTCAGTATTGAGTATGTAAATTCTTTAGGTCCGATAAATCAAAGCGATTTCCTCTCAGTGCCCTCCTCTTCTGCTTGGCTACCTCTGTGACCTCACAATTAGACCCTGGATATTGAGATGCAGACACAAAGAGAAGCCGGAGACTTCAAAAGACTGCAGGGCATCAGGTGCCCATCAAATGGGAACAGAATGAAAAGCTACTCGAAAAAATATCCATGGGAATGAAAAATTCATACTCTAAAAGGTCTGCAGCAATTAAGAAAAATGTTTATTAGGAACACCGTGACTTTCAAGCCAGGTGTGAAGTCCAAGTTTGCTGAGGGTCACTCTGTTGAGGGGTAGGAACTATATGGTCTTTATACAGAATAGTATTATCTAGCCTCTGGTTTTAATTAGTGTTTTAAAATATAAAATTTACATGTTCAAGTTATTTGCATTTAAAATGTTCAATCTGGAATGGAAAGATGGCTCAGTGGATAGTTTCTGTTGCCTAAGCATGAGGACCTGGGTTCAGATCCCCAGCAGCAGTGGGTGGTGGCAAGCAGGAAACAGAGGATCGTGGAGTTTGCAGGCTAGCTAGTCTAGCCTAATTGGTGAACTCTAAAAAAATAAATAAATAAGAGAGCTACTGAGGAAGACACTCAAAATTGACCTCTGGCCTCCACACACATGTACCCATTCATATATGAATATGAATACACACACATGCACACACCAAACAAACTTTCTTTTTCCTTTCCTTCCCTTTCCCTTTCCCCTTTCCTTTCCTTTTCTTTTCCTTCCTTCCTTCCTTCCTTCCTTCTTCCCTCCTCTCTCTCTCTCTTTCTTTCTTTCTTTCTTTCTTACAGGATCTCACAAAGTTTAGGCTGGCCTTGAACTCGCTATGTAACAGATGATGTTAAGCTCTTGATCCCTCTGTTTCCACCTTGCAAGCAATGAGATGATAGGACCCAGTTTTACAGTGTTGGGGGTCAAACCCAGGGCCTTGTGCATGCTGGGCAAGCACTCTACCACCTGAGTTATATTCCAGCCCTAAATTTCTCATTTAATTATTAGTCCTCAAACACTAGTTTTTTTCTTAGAAACAGTTTGGTCAAGCATGATGTTCCTCACAAACAGGCCACTTTCTACACATTTGCAACCAACTTTCACAGTGGACTAGAACTTTTATGTTCCTCAATAAACTTCTGAATTGATTTAAGTGCTAGGGAACAAACCCTAGCCTGGCACATACTAAGCAGACATTCTACCAGTAAGCTAAGCCCTGCCCTTCCAAATTGGATTTTATTTAATGACAGTAAATTAATACCTGCAAACCAAATTTGAATTCATAACAACAAAAAGCTAATGAAAAATCATGTAAGTAAAGCTTTTGTAAGAATAAGAAAAAATATTACCATATTTATAACTTTTGAATGGTGGTGGTAAGCCAGTCCTCAAAGGAATATCTATAAGAGAAAGATTATTTTAATATAAAATATTGAATTAGAAACCAGGTGTGGTGACACATACCTATAATCCCAGCACTCAGAAGGTAGAGACAGGAGGACTAGAGAGTCAAGGTCATCCCTGAATAAAGAATGAGTTCAGGGCCAGCCTGGGATCCTAGAATACATGAGACCCTGTCCCCCCCACCAAAAAAATCAAATAGAATACATAGGGCTCAGTTCTGTTCTCCGATATCCACAAATTAAGTTACTTTGAAAAAAACTGATATGATATAAAAGACCATAACATGGCATGAAAATATGGGGGCATCTAAAACAATGAAGCACCACTAAGATGAACCGATTACTTTAATAAGTACAACAGTATCTGCACACTTGAAACCTGAAATATACATGTGAGAGAGACTACTTATTTTCTATTGTTGGTGTTTGCTTAACATATGAAATTTGAAATGCCCTTCGGCCACTGGTGGGAAGCAATGACTTAGAACAATCATGACTCATCAAAATTCAGATAACAGGGGTTGGGGAGAGGGTTCAGTAGGAAAAGTACTTGCTGTGCCTGCATGATGAACCCCAGCACCCATGTAAAAGCCAGCATAGGTGCAGGCCTATAACCCCAGCACTGGGAAGGCAAAGATAAGAGGACTCCTGGCTCACTGACTAGCAAGTTAATTCTAAATTCAGTGCTAGACTTTTTTTGCAAAGAACAAGGTAGAAAGTAACTGAGAAAAACATCAACATTAACCTCTCGCCTACACACACACACACACACATGAACATAGACTGTGGTAGTTTGAATGTACAGCCCCATAGACTCAGGTGTTTTATTAAAATTTAGCTTGCAACTTGAGCGCCTAGCAGGCAGATCCCTGCTACAGAGGATGTCACTGGGGGTGCATCTTGAGTTCAGTCCTAAGGTGTGTGGAGTGCAGTTTGAAGATCTAGCTGTTTGTACTTTTTTTGGGGGGGGTTGCTGGCTATTTGGTGATGTCTCTCTGCTTGGATCTATGGAAGTGAGCCAGTTTCTTCTGCTATTGATGGCATTTCCCTGGAAGTTGTAAACCTACAATAAATCTTTTCCTCTCATTATCTGCTTCTGGCTGGATGTTTGTCCCAATGTGAAAACTGAATGCAACACATACACAAATACACATGCACCACACATACACACACACACACACACACACACACACACACACGCAAAAACGTTCAGATAACCTGAGTACTCTACCTCACCAGAGAAAATAAAACAACAGAATAAATACTCCTTGTAAAACATATTCATATGGAATCACAAAAGACCTTAGATAGTCAAAACTATCCACAGCAGAAAGAATACTGCTGAGCATATCACCATCTCTGATTTCAAGTTATACTAAAAAGCCATAGTAATAACAATAGCATGGTACACAAAAACAGACAAGTACTACATCAGTGGAATAGAGGATCCAGCTACAAGTTCACATAATTATAGCCACCTGATTTTTGACAGAGGCCAAAAACACACATTGGAGAAAAGACAGCATGTTCAACAAATGGTCCTGGAGAAACTGATAACTACAGGTCAAGGAATGAACCTAGACCCTGATCTCTTACCCTGAATAAAAATCAATTCCAAATGGATCAAGGATCTTAATGTAAGAACTGACTGAAACTTTGACAAAACTAGAGAAAAGAGTAGAACACTTTAAGATATAAGGAAGGACTTTCTGAATTGGAATCCCACAGCCCAGGACAGAAGGCTAACTAACAATTAACATATGGGACTTCATGAAACTTAAAGGAAACTGTCAATCAAGCTTAGAGATAACCTACAAAATGGGAGGAAATCTTCATCAGCTACATATCTGGTAGAGGATTAATGTAGAATATAAAAAGAACTAAAAAAAAGCATTAAAAAAAAAACCAAACAGCCCAATCAAAAATAGAGCCATGACACTGAAAAGAGACTTCTCAAAAGGAGAAACACAAATTGCTAATAAATAATCTTTA
Organism: Zapus hudsonius; assembly: GCA_004024765.1. Lineage (NCBI taxonomy): Eukaryota > Metazoa > Chordata > Mammalia > Rodentia > Dipodidae > Zapus > Zapus hudsonius. The sequence continues at coordinate 9,260 of PVHP010035304.1, read as the reverse complement.
AAAATGGATCCACATCTCTAGATGTCATGGAAATGAAAATTAAAACTACTCTGAGATCTCTCTCCATTCAGAATGGCTATCATCAAAAAATCAAATGACAACAAATGCTGGTGAGGTTGTGCGGGAAGAGAGAAAGCCTCATTGTGATGGTTAGGTTTTGTTGTCTACTTGACCTTTTTAGTAATCTTGGGTGGGTCTCTGAGGATCTTTACAGGAAGGCAGCCCTCTCAGTAGAGGGCAGGATGTAAGGAAGCTCAAGGAAGCTAGAAATGAACATCCCTTCCTGGGAGGACAGTGCAGGAAGGAAATTCCAGAGACTCTGGGAGTAAACAAGTATGGAAAAGGTGCAACCCTGCCCTAAGGCTATATAAAGGGAAAAGAAATCTCTCCTTTGCCCCCTGCCTATTTGCTGGTATGTGTATGGTGCTGGTGATGGATTTCTCTCTCTGTTTGAATCTGTGAAAGGGGACCAGCCTCTTTCCATTATGGAACTTCCCCTGGACCTGTAGCTTTAATAAATCCTTTCTTCCCATAAACTGTGCCTAGTTTGGAGGTTCATCCCAGTGGCATGTGACTGACTAAAATGCTCATCTTCTGCTGGAAAGTGCTATTCAGGTGCTTCTGAGAGAGAAAACTTATCAACAGTCTTAACCAGCAGTGAACTCTATAAACTATACACCTGTTAGTCAGGCAAGATGAGTCTACTGGTGTAATGATGTCATTATTATGGGGATAACCAACTACCTTCTGGATTTGAGACTCTTCCACAGGACATGGTTCAGGCCTAAAAACCTAGTCAAAAGCCTATGGCTTGGAAGGTCACAGGTGCTAAGGTGAAGCTTCCACTGTTATGTTGTGCCTGCCGAACTGTCCTCTAAATACTCATAGATCAGCACTGCTCTCACTTTTTATCAGAGAAGCTTCTTTTTACCGATGGTCGTGACTACTGGGGAGACTCACACTCATCAAAGTGCTGAGAAGCAACAGTTAAATGCTCAGAATTAATTCAGACATCTCTATCATATCCTCTAAGGCTGAGGAAACATTGCATAAGAGGCAGGAGAAAGCATTCAAGAGCCAGAGGATGGGAAGAACTGTTAAGAACCATTGTATTCTGTACAAATGGTGGTTGCTGCATTTATAACCTCACAATGGCAATTGTTACCTGCACAATACTGGGTTCATCTATATGTTGTCATGGATATGAAGGGTAAAAGAGAAAGATGGAAGGCTAAAATAAAGAAAAATATCAAGATAGTACAGAAACTGGTTGGTGAAAGGAAAGGGTTCAGTGAATGGGGTGTGGGGGAGTCGGGGCAAGAGAGATTACATAAGTGAGACCGTATATCAAAAACAACTTTGGGGCTGGAGAGATGGCTCAGCGGTTAAAGGCACTTGCTGGCAAAGCCTGCAGGCCTAGCTTGATTCCCCAGGATCCATATAAATCAAGATGCATAATGTGGTGTATGAGTCTAGAATAGGTGGGTAGCAGCAAGAGACCCTGGCACACCCATTCCCTTTCTCAAATAAATAAAATACATTTTTAAAAGCAACTAGTTGATTGATATACATTCCTCACTTGTCAACATTTATTAATTTATTTAATATACATGTATGGATATACATTTATGTTTGAAACATTCATTTATATCTTTGCATTTATACAACTATGTTTTAATGGCACAATGAATACAGTGACTCTCCAGGGATGATGGTGCAAACATAAGGAGAGCTTCTTGCTGCAGGGACCATACCAAGAATTACAACAGGTAGGACTAGTTTAAGTCCCTGATAGTAAAAAGTGACTTATGAAAAGAATGAACAAAGCACATGTATGAGTATTGAGTTTGGATCTTTAGAAAGTACCTAAAAATGCCAGGCATGGTGGTACACCATGTAATCCCAGCACCGGGAGGCAGAGACAGGAGGGTCCTTGGGGTTTGCTGGCTAGCTTGTCTAGTCAAATTGGAGAGTTACGGGTTCAGTAAGATAACCTGTCTCATAAAAACAAGGTGGAGAATGATTTATGTATGACACCCTACAATGACTTCTGGCCTCAAGACACATGGGTGCACACATACATACACATAGACATAAATACATGTGCAAAAATAAAATAAAAACAGCAATGCTTCTAACAAAAGCTCCAAGGATTATTTCTGACTCGGAGCAAAATTGGCCATGATGTCATGCCATGTCAAACTGCGGTGCTCAGAGATTTAAACACTACTGCATGTTGGATTATTTGTTGACATGGGGTCTCCATATGTAGCCCAGGCTGACCCTGAGCTGATGATCCTCCTGCCTCACCCTCCTGAGAGCTGGGATAACAGGAATGGGCCACCACACCCAGCTTCAAAGACTCTTCTGACACTGAGAAAAAGCATTTATTTTCGGAGCTCATACTAAGCAAGTAAGACATAAAAGAAGAATAAAGAGGTCATCTGGCATTTCTAAGAAGAGTAAGCTTCTCATCACACTGCCGGAACTAATCTGAGCATTGCTTTTTATCAGCCATGTCACCTTGGGCAATTCTTATTGTTGCCATGTATACATGTGGTGTGTGAATGTGTGCCAGAGGTTGACATCAGGTTTCTTCCTCGGTCACTCTGCATCTTATGTCTGGGGACAGCTTCTCGCTCACTAGCCAGTGGGCCCCTTGCCTCCTCCCAGTGCCTGAATTACAGGCTGTGCAGTCATGCTTGGCACTGGAGGTAGGTGCTTCACATTGAATGCAGGTCCTCATGCCTGTGCAGCAAGCACTTTACCCACTGAGCCATCTCCCCGGCCCGGTGAGCATAGCTCTTAACATCTCTGCTCATCGCTTTATTCACCTGCAGAAGGGGAAACCCACAGTTCCTCCTCTAATGGAAGACATGAAGACAAGACAAAGTGAGACAACCTAGGTGAATTTCTTGGCTACAATCTGATCTTTAGTGATACTGACTCTCACTATTACTACGTCAAGTGCTCATTTTGCCAGCACACATATTAAAATTGTGAAGACAACCACTGAAATTTCAAAACTTCCTCAGCATAAAAACTGGTTTTTGTTTTGTTTTTAAATATTTATTTGCAAGCAGAAAGAAAGAGAGACTGGGTGTGTCAGGGTCTTCCTGCCTCCATTCCACTGAGGGCCCTCCTAGGTGGGATTGCTGGGATGCTCCATGGGGTTGAGGGTTATGAGTTATGCGAGCAAGAATCTGGACTCCAAGGGGAAGCTTCCATATACCATGGGCCTAAAGAGAAGCTACATAACACTTCTGGTCATCTTGCGTCCACCTCCAGAGTGCTTGGACTCCAGGCATGGGCTACCATGCCTAGTTTGAGGTGCTGGGGGTAGAAAAGGGACTGATAAGACAGAAACTCTACAAACTGAGCTCCGTCCTGAGTGTACCCCACCTGCTCCCAGGCTCACTTACAGCCAGCGTGTGCAATGGGAACCAGTAGTGGTTATGTCGTGACTCAGGCAGGTGGAAGGCCTAGCACACGGGCCTGGGCATCTGGTTGTGACAAGTACCACTCCTCTGCTAGGGACAGAGATAACCAATGGTTACAATGAATAAATCATACTTGAGAGGCAAAGAACAGAGTGACCCTGAGAGAAAATGCAATTCCTGTGCCACTGAAGCAGTTTGAAAAATAGATCTTATTCCCAAGGACTTCAAGAAGAACCAGCTCTACCTGAACCAAGAACATCATGGCATGGGCTGCATCAACACCAGGAAACACTGGCACCCTCAGTACTTAGTTCAAAATAGAAAAAGACATGACACGCTGTAACTGGTATGCCATGCCAACATCTGCCCCTTGGGCTTAAGTATTGTTTGGAAGTAAAGGCTGGATGCTGAGAGCTCTCTGCCCTTTCTCTGCCTACCTAAGATAAGGCCCATGCCACCTCCCCTCTACTAGCCACAGCCAGTTTCTTTTGTCATAAAAGGCTTTACTGGGACAATTCTAAATTTCAATGTCAATGGCTAGCTCCCTTGGTAGAATGCTTACCTAGTATGCATGAAGCCCCAGGTTCAACCCTCTCAGCACTGCATAAACCAAGTGTGGTGGTGCGCACTTGTAATTACGGAGAGGTAGAGGCAGGAGGATCAGGAGTTAAAGATCATCCTCAGCTACAAAGCAAGACGGAGGCCTGCCTGGGATACAGGAGACCTGTCTAAATAAATGAATGAATCTCAATGTCAAGTTCCAGAGTTTGGTCGTTTACACTGAAGTTATGTAAGAGAAAGAGAATTCTTTGCAATTCTTTGTTTTTACAAAGTAGACACTGAATTATCAAGGGATGAGGCTTAAGAAGTGTCAGCAATTTATTTATTTGTTACTTGAGACGGTCTCATTATGTAGGTCAGGCTGACTTTGAATTCAAGTCCCTTCTGTCAGCCTCCCAAGTGCTGAGATTAGAGGTATTCACCACCATGCCAGGCTGAAGGCAGCAGGTTAAGTGAGCGAAAAGGGAAGAGGAGAAGGATGGAAGAGAAAAATCAAGCAGTCTTATGAAGAACATGGGATCTTCGTCCTGTGCTTTCAACTTTCCTATGACTCTGAAACTATGTCAGAGTAAAAGAAAATTAGTCACATGCAAAGCATTTATCAACTCATGGGACCATATACTGAGAGTTGCATATTACACTATATAAAAATTATACTCCTATCTGAGCTAGGAAAATGGCTCAGCCATTAAGGGTGCTTGTTGGCAAGGCCTGGTGACCTGGGTTTAATTCCCCAGTAACCACATAATGCCAGAGATACATGCATCTACAGTTCAGTTGCAGTGGCCAGAGGCACTGGTACAACCAGAGTACCCTTTCCCCCTCTATGTGAGGTATACCTACTACAAAAGGTACACTGGTGAGAGCATAGTACTACTGAAGGTACACTGGTGAGAGCACACATACTACTGAAGGTATACTGGTGAAAGCGTACATACTACTGAATGTATACTGGTGAGAGCGTACATACTACTGAAGGCATACTGGTGAGAGTGTACATACTACTGAAGGTATATAGTAAGAGCATACATACTACTGAAGGTATACTGGTGAGAGCATACATACACATACTAGTGAAGGTACACTGGTGAGAGTGTACATACTACTGAAGGTATGCTGGTGAGAGCACACATACTACTGAAGGTACACTGGTGAGAGCGTACATACTATATACACTGGTAAGAGTATATATACTATTGATGGTATACACACAATACTCATCAATAAACCTTGAGGCAGGCTGATAACAAGGCTCAACACATGAGTCATCTGACCACCTGGTTTAGACTAATTCTAGAACATTATCTTCCAGAAAACTCTTTGGGTTAGGAAGGGGTTGTTTTTCAATCCATTGGCTGTGTGTGTGCTTTTGTGTATATGTGTATCATGCATACAAATGCCCTATGAGTGTGTGTAAGCACGTGTATGTGCGTGTGTGCACATGCACATCACATGCACAAGAACAAGAGTCAATTTCAGGTATCTTCCTCAATCACTCTCCACCTTACTTTTCCAGATTCAGCTATCCTGACTTGCCAGTAGCCTCAGGTTTTCTTCAGCCTCCATCTCCCCAGAGCTGGGTTTAGAGGCAGACATGGCCAGGTGCAGCTTTTACGTGAGTGCTGGGGATCTGAACTCACACCCTCAATCTTGCATGGCAAGCACTTTACCACTGAGCCACCTCCCCAGCTGAGCTTTTGTTTTTTCTCTGATTTTCCTTTCTTCCTTCCTTCCTTCCTTTCTTTTCTTTTTTTTTTTTTTTTTTTGCTTGTGTATATATGTGGGGTAGTGGTGATGGTGGTGTGTGTGTCTGCACCCTTCTGGCACCCATGTGCTTTTCTGTAGTAGGGGTGCACTTGCCTGTGGTGGTCAAAACAGAAATCATGTATCTGGCTCCATCGCTCTTTCGCCCATTCTGGTTTGAACCAGAGTATCTTACTGATCCCAGAGTGTGCTACTTTTTTGTAAGCCCCAGAGACTCCTGGGTCTGTGCTCTCCTATGGGACTGGGGGTGCAGGTATGTGTGACCACACCCAGCTGTTCAACATGGGTTGTGAAAATTGGGACTTGGGTGGTCTCAGGCATCCTCAGGCCTTCATGCTTACACAAGCACACTTAATAGCCAAGCAATCTCCCTAACCCTGGTCTGGGTTTTGTTTGTTTGTTTGTTTTGGAGACATTATCTAGCTATGTAGTACAGGCTGGCCTAGAACTGGCTAGGCAGTCCAGATTGGCTTTAAAATCATGATCCTCCTGACTCCATCTCCTGAGTGCCAGGACTACAGGTGTGTGTAACCATACACCTTATTTTTTAAAAAATTATCATGGCTGGAATTGATGGTGCACATTATTAATCCCAGCACTAATCAGACTGAAGTACCAATCCTGTGGTAATGTCAAGGCCAACCTGGGCTACAAAGTGAATTTTAGGTCAGCCTGGGATAGAGTAAGGCCCTGCCTCAAAAAAAAAAAAAAAAGATTATCATTAACTTCATAACCAGCTGGTTATTTCAAAATGCAAACAAAACAATGTGATTCTAATGTCTCCTACCTTGCTTTAGAAATACTATAAAATCCTTCACAGTTTGGTCCAAATTAACTCCATGATACACTATAGGTCTGAAATTGCGGTGCTCAAATGAACGAATGAGTCGAACTGTAATGGTCACCTCCTCAGCAGCCATGTGAAGAAACTCCTGTGGTAAGAGACACGAGAACAATTTAAGTCAAGTCAGCTCCCAATTGCCTACACGTGACTAGTCTGCATGTCCACATCAGCTCTCTGGCCCCAGCCAATCTCTTCCATGCTGAATAACAACAGCTGAGAGTTCTCAGCTAGAAGCTAGGTCCCCAGGCACCCAGAAGGGTCCCAAGGTGATGCTCACCCACCCACTTTAATCCTGTACAACTGCAGCACTGTCACATAAATTCTGGCCTGAAGCAAAACAACAGGGTGCAGAAGTGACCGGAAGTGCCAAGTGGTGTGTGCATGCAAATCTAGGAAGAACTAGTAGGCCAATCATATGACAACTTACATTCTCCATGCTAATGGGCTCTTCCAATGGTCCTGAGATCAAAGTACATTTACACTGAGGCACCATCAACAGGCAGCATTTTAATCTCATAATGTCAGATGCCAGGACCGATTTACATATATACCACATCATCCTATCTTTCACAGTAATGACACTAAATTTTACCCTACAACTATGTACTTAGTCCTAGGTTCCAAAGTCAATGCTATCCTCTTTAATGCCCTCCTGGAACCATGTATTACACCAATTTTTAGTATGAACAAATAGAGAAAACTGTGCACACTGCCCAGCTGTAAAGCTGGTAACGAATGGAGCCAGGATTGAGGCTCTCATTAATTCCAAAGCCCATGCTTTCAAATCTATAAACCAGAAAACCACCCCAAATGATGGTTTCCAGAAGAAACCCTCCAAAGTTGCCAATATTTTAAAGATGCAAGTGTGTTGTGGTTTGAATGTGAAATGTCCCCCATTGGCTCCAGTTTGAACACTCCATCCTCAGCCGGTGGGTGCTGTTGTTTTACACAAAATATCACATTATTTGCATATAATCTACAAATACCTAACTACATACTTTAAATCATTTCTAGATAACTCACAGTACCTAACACAATACGAATGCTATATGAACAGCTGTAATACTGTACTGTTTAGGGAACGTGATATAAAAGGAAGTTTAGATGTTCAGTACACATGCATTATTTTTCAAGTATTTGTAATCTGCAGTTGGTTAAATCCATGTATATAAACCCTAAAATGTGGAAGGCTGAATGTATTAGGAAGAAATACTTATTAGACTAATAAACATAAGAGTAACAGCTCAGCTGTACACCAAGGTGCACACCTAATTTCAGCACTTGGAAGGCTGAGGGAGGAGGTTTGAGAGAATCAGGAAATCCAGGGATATATGGTGAGACTCTGTCTCTGCCTCAATTTAAATTAAAATCTGACAATATCCAGTCTCAGCAAAGGTGAAGAGCATGAGAGAGCCTGAGTGGAGAAAGTGGGCATCCAAATGGGCACTATTCTTGGTGACAATACGGCAGTATTTGGTAAAGATGAAAACACATACTTTTCAATCCAGCACTTTCATTCATAGGCAGGCACCCTGGGGAAATTCTCACATCTATGCCCAGGAGAACTGTAAAAGAAGATAGCAGCATGGTTTGTTAATTACAAAAACTCTAAACAACTAACTAATCAATAGGAAGTTGGGTAAATGATATCATAATCATATAGTAGAAAATCCGGGCAAAAGCTGGGCATGATAGCACAAGCCTGTAGTCCAAGAACTTGAGAGCCTGAAATAGGAGTATCACAAGTTCAATGCCAGCCTAAGCTACATAGAGAGTTTAAGGCCAGCATGGGATATAGAATGAGACCCTGTCTCCCTCCCCAACCTACCCTACCTTCCCAAAAGTCACAGACTAATGATGAACAGAGTAGCACTGGGAGATGACTTGGTCAGTCAAGCGCTTACCTTATAAGCATGAGGACTGAGTTTCAACCCAGAACCTACGTGATAGGGTAAACAAAGCTGGGCACGACAACACACCCCCCCCCCTAGAAAAGATCACACCATAACCACATTTAAACATGGATGGTTCTAAAAGATGTTATACCTAGTGGGGGAAAAGAATCAACATAACAGAACATAATGTCATTTATAAAAGTTCAAAGATAGTTATGTGTGAAAGCTATTTTGTTTTTTAATTTTTATTTATTAGAAAGAGAGAGGGGGAAAAAAAAAGAAAGAGAGAGGGAGCCGGGTGTGGTGGCGCACGCCTTTAATCCCAGCACTCAGGAGGCAGAGGTAGGAGGATCACCATGAGTTCAAGGCCACGCTGAGACTACATAGTGAATTCCAGGTCAGTCTGGGCTAGAGAGAGACCCTACCTCGAAAAACCAAAAAAAAAAAAAGAAAGAAAGAAAGAGAGAGGAAGAGGGAGGGAGGGAGAGAAAGAGAGAGAGAAAGAAAGAGAGAATGGGCATGCTACGGCCTCCAGCCACTTTGTGCATATGGCTTTATTTGGGTACTAGGGAATCAAACCCAGGTCATTAGGATTTAGAGGCAAGCACCTTAACCACTGAGCCATCTCACCAGCCCTGTAAAAGCTATTTCTGAGGCGAGGCAGGGCTTCAATTATATTGGCAATATTTTATGCCTTAAGCAAGATGTTTGATTCACAGATATTGTATCTATTCTTTATGCCTTTTAGACTGCATA
>PVHP010035303.1:0-18570 GCA_004024765.1 Zapus hudsonius | reverse complement strand
GATTGAGAAAGAATATTAATATCAGAAATAAATTTGAAAAACCGTCAGAAAGTTGAAAAAGAAAGACAGGCGAGTGCCCGGGAGGGGCGGGATAGACAGAGGGCGGGAGGGTGGGGGTCAAACCCCAAGGAAAGCCGGCCCGCCGAAAGAGAGGCTCAGGAGGCGGCCGCCGAGCACAGGACTCACTGCTTCCTGCGAGCTCTTTTCCACACTGTCAGCTTCCAGTCGTGCAGATCCTGTACTCGGAGGTGCCTGGAATTCGGCTCATGGCTGCAGCTAATGCCCACGAGCTGGGTCCCTGCTAAAGAACCTGGTCCTAAATTCCCCGAGGTTTATGGCGTGTCTGCTAGTCAGCCATCTTGAGTAAAATATATTCTTTTGCCTATTTTCTTTCCTTTTAAAAAACCTTCTTGTTGGATTTGAAGATATATTTTTAAATTATTTATTAGCTTGTGGGAGGCAGGACACCAGTGACTCTTGTTGCTGTAAATGAACACCGTACACTTGTACCACTCGTTTGCTTCCAGTTTTCCATGAGTGGCTGGGGAATTGAACTGGGCTGTCAGGCTTTGCAAACAAGTGCCTTTAACTCCTGAGCCATCTCCCCAGCCCCATATAATTTCTAAATGTATTATTCATTTACTGTTTGGTTTTGGGAGTCTTTATAGACCTTAGTTATTTGTTGGGCATGCATAGAAAATCATTTTGGTTAGTTGGGATGTTCAGCTCTTTTGTATACCTATTTGCTGATTTTTCTGTTTGCAGAGTCTTTGAGAGTAGAGTCTTGAAATACCCAACTACAAATGTGGATTTGTGTTCTGAGGTCCAGTTATTTATGGATCCACATTTAAAATTGTATGTCTTCACAGTGTCTGAACTTTTTATCATTATGTAAAGTCTCTTTTTCTATAATATTTTTGGCATGATGTATAGTTTATCTGATATTAATATGGTGATTACTGCTTTTTTCTGGAGTCAAGGGTGATTTTGAACTCATTCTGTAGCCTAGGCTATCCTTGAACTCAGCCTCTTGAGTTTTGGAATTATAGGTGTGTGTAACCAGACCTGATTATTATTAACTGTTTTTTAAAATTGATGTTTTCACCATACACCTTATCCCATCATTTTTCATTCATTCAGTTTGGTTAGTTCAATGGTTTTAAGTAAGTTATTTTTGGGGGGACAGCATATTATTCAATTAGTTATGTTACCAATCTACAAATATTTGTCTTTTAATTATATTTAAACCATTTACATTTAAGGAAAATATTATGCTAGTATACCATTCTCTCATATTTGAATTCTTTGTTTCCCATTTCTTTGTTCATTTTTCTTATATTATTTAGGATTGCTTGATCATTTTCTAGGATTTTATTTTTCTATTTATTATACTTTATAATATGTTGTTTTGCAGCATTTTACTGATTGCACTAAGTATTATTATATTCATACATAGTAACATAATATATTGGATATCAATGTTTTGCTATCTTAAATGAAGTATAGAAATGACTTCCTTTATGTTCCTTTATCCTCCTCACTTTAAAATGTATTCTTAGAAGTTTTTATTTTACATACCTTGGTATCACATCAGATAGGCTTATAATTTTTGCTTCAATAATTAAAAATTTATTTTAGATATTCATGAGAAGATAGTGCATTATATTTACCCTAATTTTTTATCTATCCCAATACCATTGTTTTTTTCAATATAGGCTCAAGCTTTCTTCTATTATTAAAAATCCACCACCCATGTTCATGCAGGTAACCTTAACTGGACTCAGTGGGTCAAATATACACACAAGAAAAAAGGGACATCAAGGTTACAGAGAGACTAGTTTGAAAGAATAATGTATTTAGTGGAAGGGGATTAAGAAGGGGGAAGAGAAGGTAATTTGAGGGGATTCTAATCAAAATACCTTATAAACATGTATAAAATTGTCAAGAAAAAGTTAATAAAAGAAAGCTTAGCTATTTTTAGGATAGCTATGCTGATAAGATATTTTCTTAATTTATTCCATTGAGAATGTCTTCATTTTTTGGCTCCATCCTAATGTTCATGATATTATGCTACACATCACTGCTAAGGGAAAAGATCAAAATTGCTTTCCAAAAATCTAAAGTAAAACATTAATATAAATTTAATCACTCTAAGTTGAGGACCATGTATACTAATATGACTATTCTGATGCCAGGAGTATATTAATTATAAGGTAATAAAAATTGTTGTCAAATGTCATAGAGTGCACATATGCCCAACTTTAATGACATAATAGACAAAGACAGATATCTTTACAGATTTTGTACCAAGTTGAATTCCTAATAATATATGAATGCCCCTGTTATTCTACATTCTCATCAGCCCTTACTATTATTCTTCTAAATATTTTTGGCTATGAGATGTATGTCAGATGCACACATTTTAAAAGATCTCACAAGGTACAATGTGAAGTATGCCATGTAAGAGAAAATAACAATTTTATGGATGATGTGGACATACTTTTATTTCATGTTGCCAGTACAGTTCTATTCTAGAGAAATAAAACTAAGAAAACAGTGATAGAAGGAATTTATGTCTAAGAATGGCTGGGAATCTGTTCATCTAACTCTAGCATCCCCAAATTATTGTGGTTTCTTGGGACACACTCTAAAATCACAGGAGTATTTTGCAATGCTTTAAATTTTTAAGGGAAAGCACAGTAACACTCAACATTTATCAAGTGTCACATAAGCTGCTACTTGAGGTGGTTCACAATTTCAACATTAGGTTACACTACATTCTTTTAGGTGCCTATAGTGGTAAAACTGAAGTACTGTGTGATGATCCATGAGGAACAGGACAATATGATTCCAAGATTTGAAAAGTTCTGTGCTATCCGAAAGAAAGAGATCATTTATCTGTTACCCACGAATGAAATAAATTCATTCCATCACTTACATTCTGCACTCGTTTTATAAGAAAAAGTGACTACAAAAAATAGATTATATATCAGAAAAGGATTGTTTCTAGCTAATTTATCTGTTTTTAAATTGGTTAAGGAATCAGATGCTCTGGATAAGCTTGCTAGCAGATGAGTAGATAGGTGTAGGTGTAGGTAGAAACATATGATACATATAGCTGCACAGTTAAGATGATCAGTTGAGGAAATAATATTATACTCTCAAATTCTTATCATGTTGGGAAGGAAAGAAAACTCAGTCATTATAATATAAGTATCTCAGAATTTTGTAGTGGTAGTGTAGTGACCCTCTGGCCACACTGTAGATGTGGACCCCAGGGAACTGGCGAGATTCAAACATAGGGAGTAAGGTTGGAGGAAGCAAGGACATGGCATAGCCAAAGCTTTTGTTTATTAAGGAGCAAGAACAGAACAAAAATTCAATAACTATCTTCCTTTTGTCACCTTGTTTCTATTAAGTATGACTACCAGTAAAAACTCACCATTAATGCAGTGGCAGCCATATGCCAGCCTTTTATCTGTTTTAAAAATTAGGTATGTTCTACATCTGGTGGGTGTGCTTAGAATAATAGTTGCTATGTTTTTAGGGGATTCTGAGGTAAAGAGAAAGAAAGGAGTTTGGAAGGACAGATAACTGGGACTGTGAATTATGGCTCCTAACCAGAAGGCTAACTCATCAATCTTAAATAGTCTTGCCTCTGCTTCCCAGCACATAGTTAGGAAAATTATAATACAAACTAGATTGTTAACTATTCGTTGACTAGTGAACTCCTTCACCTCAGGCAAGTTGGCTCCTGTGTCTGGTCTCAGGCTCAGGGCTGAGTTTTATGTGCTGGGAAACATCCCAGGCCAGTCTGGAGCTCTTGGATGCCTTACCTAAGAGCTCAAGGGAAGAGGATCATGAATCCCTTGGGGTGACTAAGATTTGAAACTCATCTGGGAGCTTTGTTGGAATATTTATTCTTTTCTTTAGAAGCAAAGAAGAAAAAAGGAAAAGGAAAAGGAAAAGAAGGCAAGACAAGAAAGGGGCATGGGGTTGGTCCCTGAAATTGTCCCTGCTAGCAGGCACTGTCCAGGTCTGTTAGGCCTTATTCTCAGCCTCTGGGAGAGATTGTAAAATTCCTTGCTGGCTGAGTTTTCTACATTCTCCCTTTTTTCTTCCTGCTCTTTGGGTTATGGTGACTTGAAACGTCTCTCACAGTGAGTTATGAGGCAACCTGAGAATATTCTGTGTGACTGAGAATAGCTCACAGAGCAGCAACAGTCTTTCCCTGAAATGACAGGCAGGGATAAAACTGTGATGCATTGCTCTACTTACTCCACCACTAAATGAATTGAGGGGATGAGTGCTGGGGGTGGGGAAGTCATGACCTTGTGTTCCTTGATGTTATTTGATGTTGGTTTTGGCTGTATTCAGGGAGCTAAAAAGCACATAAAAATGAAGCTAATAAAACTTCAGGGCTGGAGAATGAGCCAGGCATAGGCTGTGGACTCCCAGAGAAGTTGTGACCGAAGGCTTGAGCCTGGCTGGCTCTCTTTTTTTTCCAAGGTGAAAATTTGGGACAGGCAATAGCCAAATGGCAGAATTTAACTGCTAACTTTGGTGGTCTACCTGATTTGAAACCTTGATTATTACAGAGGGAAGACAACGAAAGGCAAGGTAGATAGACTTGAAAGTTTCATTTATGGTATCCATGGAAACAAGGCTGATATTGCTTTCTTCATGGCAGCATTTACTCCATCCAGGTTGCAAAGATCAGAGTTGTTCTACCAGTCTGCCAACAAGGAGTGACTGGGCTAAGAATAAGGGTGAGAGACCAAGAGGGAACAGTGGCATCAGAACAGGTATATGGAAAAGAAGTGTGGTCTTTGGTATCTGCTCCAAGTCATGAAAGTCATCTTATTCAGGAATATACTGAAGGATCTGCAGTGAGTCAGAGTGACAATGATAAACAGAGTTATCTTTATCTGTGTCATGATTATCTTGGAGTCTGGAGTGACAACAAAGGATTGCCCACTATGATTGTGAATGAAGAACATATGTAAATGGCTTCATATATTTAACATATGATTGCCCATAAATACATACACGTGGACTCTTGGCAACAATGATCTGAGTAAAGCATAGGCAGAAGGCTATGATTTCCCAGAGGGGCTTCTAATAACAAGGGCATTAGATTTTGAGCTAGAAAGTCCAGAGCCCCCATTCTGCTGCTTCTTATCTATGCAAACTTGAACAGCTTACCTTCCACTCAGCCTTAGTTTCCTCATCTTTAAAGTAGTTAGAGTACTTGCATTCTGTTTAAATGTATAAACAAATTCAGTGTGTTTGCCAGTCTATCTAGGAATGTTTCTAACAAATGCCACTCAACAAATTCTAAGGCCCCTCATCTTGCTAAAGGATGGTTAAGTTATTTGGGGCTATGTGTTCTCCCCAATATTGCCATAAATATTGGTACAAAGAATAGAAATTTGGAGATATGGTAAAGACCCATAAAAGATGGCCCCAACAGCCATTCTGATGAGTGAGAGTAGAGGTAATATAAATGCACAGTGTATGCTCTTGGTTGCCTACAAGAATTAGATGGTAATACACCACTGATAAAGATACCATATATGTTGATTATAGTACATAGAGAAATCAAACTAGAACTGAGCTAGAAGCTTCCTACCTGCTGACTAGCTCTCATAGTGTTGGAAGTTGATATGAAGGCTGATGGTGGAGAAAAGTCATAGATAATCTTGCCCAGTGGTAGACTCCATGAGCTACACAATTGATTACTGAGGCAAGATGTACCCATGGTGCAATACTGATATGACTGTTATGGGGGTGATCCACCATTTTCTGATTTTATTTGAAGACCACTCCATGGGAGGCAATTCATACCTGATTGAAAACCTAGTCAAAATCTGATGGCTGGGGAGGTCCTAGGTCCAAGGAGAGAAACTGCGATTGTTGTTTGGCTAAATGGATATGCTGTGCATATCAAAAAGCCCATAGATTAGTGCTACTCTCTGTTTTCATCAGAGAATCTTCTGTTTTGCATTTAGCAGTGACTACTGGGGAGACTCAAAACTCATCAAAGTGCTGAGAATAAGTGACTGTGGAACGTTCAGAACCAAATGAGACTTCTGTATCATCCCCAACAATGTTTAGGGAACATTGCAAAAGAGGGAACAGAAAGAATATATGAACCAGAGGATGAGAAATTGTGCTAAAGTATGTTGTCTTCTGAACATGATGTGTCTATTGCATGTATGACCTCACAGTGACTGTTATTACCTAATTAAGACATGCACAATATTGGCCCCATCAACATTCTGTCATGGATGTTAGAGAAAGGCAATAAAAGATCATCAAAGTAGAAGGGAGACTAGTTGGAAAAAAGAAGGGCTTCAGGGGAGGGAGTTTGGGGAAGGGGCAAAAGATAAGGTAACTGGAGAATATGATCAAGATTTATTATATATGTTTATGAAAATTCTTAATAAAGGTTTTTTTACAAATGAAAATTATAGTTATTTGAGCCAAAACAGAAATTTGAAAGTCCAGATAAGACAGGAACAATTTTCACTTGATAAAGGTCAAGAACACTTTGTATTTGAGAGTTAGAAGTGGTAAAAATTGAGAGCCAGTGATAGGTGACTTCCTAGCTGCATTGAGAGTGTTTTTAGCTGCCACCTTCTCTCTATCCCTCATTGAGAATTGCCTTAATCTGGTAATCATTTTTTACCCTGGCATTCATCTTATCTTTACCTCTCTGTGTTAATAGGCCCTTGTCCCATTCGTCCAATAGAAGAAGCAGCCTGTCCAACAACAAAAAAAGTAATACTGCAATCTTGGGATTTCCTTTGGTATTTCCTGTATCTACTCTTTTATATTAGTCAAAGACATCCATGGCTAAATAGAATTTGGTTATTAGGTGTATGCATGATGACCATGTCAACTTAGATTGCCTTAAGTTTATAGAAAAGGAAAATGAAGCTTTTAGAGATAAAGTGACTAATATGTAGTAACTTAGTGATGAAACTAGGCCTGGAACTCAGTTATGTATATGGAGATTTCTGACTGTCACTCTCAACCATGTCTGTTTTCTCATTTCCCCTATATCAATTCCTGTGTTTAAATAAGGTTACTCTTCCCCTTTTATCCTCAATGAAAATCTTACTTCCTTCTGGTAGACTTATGAGTCACTACTAGCACTTAGGCTATGACTACCCATTAGGTAATTCTCCCACTTCTGAGTTGAATACTATTCTCTCCTGTTACCATTGCACAGACTTTTCTCATCTTATAACTTTCACAGACAGTTGCTCCACTCTGTTTCCCATTCCTCTGTTATTTACTTCCTGTTTTAACCAGCCTATCCTTGTTGCCACAGTTCAGTCTTCATCTTTTTAATGTTGTTATTTCTGGAGCACTGCCCAGTGGCTCTTGTACAATTGCCACTTATGGTCTCTTAATTCTCTTGGTCCAAAATTCTATATATTACTCTGCTTATCATTTCTTTTTCTCTTTTGCTTCCAGGCAGCATTTACTTCATCTTCATTGAGGTGAACAGGATGCTTCTGCCAGCTTGCCCATCATGATATTCTGGGATAGAAATAAGTCTCAATAGACCCATCATATTTCTAAAGATATTTCTGTGTTTGCACCAAGTAAACTAAACTACTGTACTTTTATTCAAAAGCTCCTCCCAGCTGATGAAATATAGAAAGAGGTTAGTCTGTAAGGCATCACAATAAGAGAAAGCCCTCTTCTATTTCCCACGAACCCCAAACATAGACATAGTATGGAGGTGGGCCCTGCTGTGGCTGATTCTCAGATTATGGTACAAGGAGATATGTGGTAATTATTGCAGTAAGAGGTGTATGTCAGAATCATTATGCTTCAAAATGAAATATTTGTATGACATTTTTTCTCCTATTTCCAATAAAATTAAGAGCTTTGAAGTATAAATGCTATAACCTTCAAAAGATACAGTCTGAGCATGGCAGTGTTTGTCTATGCAGTAGAATAAAGCTTATAAATTAGAATCTGTCAGTCAGAGTTCTCCAAGGAAAGGTTATGGTGTACCTGAGAAATGTGTAGTAACTAATTAATTCCAGTCTAGATTGTAACTGCAGAAGCTAGATAATGTGATGGGGGAGGAGATCAGGTTTAGGCTTTCATTGACTAAATCCTGCTTTCTTCATAACTTAGCTACAGAACTCCCTGAGTTCCCCAAATCTTAGTGTCATGAGCTTGATGGGAGGAAATAGCCAATGGAAAGAATATCATGACTGCTGTGATAAAACTAAGTAAATGCTGCAATTAGGCAGGAAATAAGAAGACAAGAAAGAATCACAGGTTACTTCACCACTTGTATGGTAGGTTGATACATGGTTGACAGATGGGAAGAGGAAGAGGCACAGGTGAGGAACTTTCCCAAGGAATAGGAAGGATGAAGTGAGAAGTTGGCCCTGACTATGTGTTTACATACATATGTCTAGAGCCATATGAGATAGCATAAGCAGGCAGGATGCCAAATGTATGCACTGGACAGACATAATGATTCTGACATACATCTCTTTTTGCAATAATTGCCACTCACTCACTTGTCCTTACAGCAGGGCCCAGCTCCCTGTTGTATGTGCTCCAGTTCCCAGGGAAACAGAAAAAAAGCTTATCTTGATGCTTTGTAGACTTTCAGCTTGCTATATTACAACAATAGGAGGAGCTTTTGAATTAAAAGTTAGTAGTTTGATATCTTTGGTGTAAAACAGAAATATCTTAAGAAATAATATGGATCTATGAGGGTACAGAATACTGAAACTTGAGGGCCATGTCAACTCTCATATCTCACTTTTCAATCACCAGTTGTCTGATTTAATTACCAGCAGCAAAGAAGTCTGTGGAAGGTGAGAATCACTCTATTGTCATTCTATGGGCCCCTAGGGAATGGAATGGCTTTCCAGGCTGCACTGGATGGAGAAGCTAAACTTTCTAAGAATTTATCTGTGATGATCAAGGCTGGATAAAGAAATGGTGAAAATATGTGAGAATAATGACAGGAGTGTGGCAAATTTTGGAGGAAAAACTAGGCAGTGGAAAAGCTTGGCCTTGTATTACCTGGATATTCATCTAATATTTCCTCCCCACACTTATCTTCTACTCCTGTTCTCTGTCATTGCACTTGGAGTAGATAGTAATCATGTCTGCTCAGTAAAATGGAAATAACATAGACTTCAGAACTAGGCACAAAATTTAATTAATTAATTACCTAACATGCCACTTTAGTCATACCATTCTATCTCCATGAACCCCACCTCCCAATTCCTTTTCTTCATTTGTAAGTGGGAATAATAACCTTTTCTTTGAAAAGTGGCTGTAAAGAGTAGTTAAATAACACATAAACTATGCTTCAAAGTGGTTGCTTTCTAAATATTTATTGAATTTTAATATTTGAGGCAGAGTTTGGGATCTAACAAAGGTAGATTGGCCCAAGTACAATTCACAGTGACCTACAGTTTTGGATGGTTTTGTTCAGAAACCTATCTGATATTGACTGAAGCTTAAAAGCAGGATCCAGAAAGCTCAGATTTCATAATTAAGAAAATGGAGAGAACAAAGAACCGTGCTTACAGAGTGAAAGAGACTGAGTTGGGAGAGAGAGGTTAGGAATAAATGAGAATACAAGCCTACCAGGAGGATGAAAACTTGTAGAGACAGAGATAGAAAATTTGTACAGAACAAAAGAAGAATTAGTAGGGGAAGAAAAAGCAGAAAGGTTGAGAGAACAGAAACAGAGGCAGAGAAAGAATTAGAGAAAAAGTGAGAGAAGCAAAAGAAAATGAATGAGAGTTTGGAATCAGCCAAATTAAAATGCCATCTGGGCTTATTCTTCTCTACAACCTGAAGGAGAGTAGGGTGGAGAGTGAATCACAAAAAAGCATTATGATGGAATATAGGTTGGATAGTTCTTGTCTATCTGATCGAATAAAGGGATGGCAGGAAAATTGCTCCCTCAAACTCTTTCCCTCACTCATCCTGTGCTAATTTAAGTAGAAAACCAAGTTGTGTGTGGAAGGACTTTCCATTCTTCACTACCTCTTACATTAATTAGTCTTCTAGTGACCCTTTTTCCCTCCAAGTTGTGCTCTCAAAGCTCTCTGTCTGTGTCTGCTGCCTTTCTATATGGAAATCTCAGCATAATAATTTTCTCAATATCTGAAAGAGGAATGTCATGCTTTATCATCGGTGTCAAGAAATCTCTGTAGAATTAGAAGGGATGAGTTGCATAGGCTAGATAACAGACCTAAATACAAATAAGGGAGAAAAATAGATGGTGAAATTTGCAATGTGTCTTCCATTGACATCCCATGACAACATCATAGTGTTGTCTCTCTCTCTTCACCTATACAATTAAAGATGAGAAAGCACTGTAAGTACAGAGAAGTCATTGTGTGGCTCCTGGTAGTTAACAAGGTGATAGGTTCCCAGACTGCAGTACAGATATTTCCCCTCTGTAATAACTTCAAGTACGTAGGCTCTATAGCTTGCATAGCTTCTGACAGACCAAGCATGACATTTTCTGGAGTAAGCTGTCTATGAACTTCAAATAAGAAGGGCCCATGTGACATGAATGAATCCTCCTCTTACATTGATAACTTTTTTTATATATTATTTCCAGCCACTTCTGTATGGTACTTTGTGCTTTCCTCTCTCACAGACCTGACTCCACTGTACTGTTGCTGCATATTGACTAGGACCATAAACCTAATGCCTCAAGGTCTTATCTCATATGCTTTGCCTTCTCAGCAACTATCATAAAACCTGACACACAACAAATCTTGATATCTTGAAAATATAAAAAAAATTAATGATTTTATTTTGGCTGTAATCCTAGTGTATGTACTTAATGAAATAGTGTTTAATGCTAAGTTAAATTATGTAATAAGCACTGACTTTATTACTTGTTGTGCAGTTTTAATTCAACACGTAAAATCCATTACTCATAATAATGGATTCTGTGTATTCTGTTAGACAAAGGATAAGAAAAAAGATCACACACATTGACCATCAAACTGAAAGAAAACACATAGTTTTAAACATTAAACATAGTGTGGACATAGTTTAGTCATCTAAACTCTCCAATAGGAAGAAAGGAGGACCAGAGGAGGAGAAGAACAGATCTTGAGAGTGCGAGAAGGATGGAGAAAGAAAATGAGATCATACTGGATTATATGCAATGTAAAAGAATATATATATGTTGTTATGTGGAACAAATACTGTTATACTGTTGGTGGGAATGAAAACTGTTTCAAGGATGGTGGAATGCTAGCACTTCCTGAAAATATCAAATCATTGAGTATGATATGATATGGCTCAACTATTTGACTCCTAGGTCTAAACAGAAGAAAAAGGTAAAAAAAATTCACACAGAATCTTATATGTGAATGTTCATATTACCATTATTCATATTAACTAAAACACAGAAATGACTCACATGTTCATCAGTTCATGAATAGTCAAAAGGAGATATATCCATATAATGGAATGAATGAATGACATTTCGCAATAGAAGCAAATGACATATTGCTATGGGCTACAACATGGATGAACTTTGAACACAAGCTAAGTGATGAAGCATGCTACAGAATATAGCATAGGAAATGTTTAGATAAGCAACTAGATGATAGGTGATTTCCTAGATCATGAGGCTAGGAATGGAGTACAGGATTTGAGTGATAAGAAGTGGGGAATTTCCTTTGGGGACAATTAAAATATATTATAATTTATTGTGACCATGAATTCTGGTATCAGTGAATATAACAAAAGTCACTAAATTATGTAGTAGGAGTGAAATGTTAAAATAAAAAAATGAAAAACATGCAGCAGGCTGGATTTCACCTGAGGCTAATAATTTTTTTTATTGTCCATAATGAGTTACATTGTTTAGTGGGCCAACAATGAGTTGTTATCCCCAATTCCTCATTGGCCCCCTTTCCCATCCCCAGTCAGCTGGATATCCTCCTCCGTGGGCCATCTGGATCAGTCCTTGTGACAGGGGACCATGGATAGCCCAGTCTTCAGCCAGGTTCTCATGATGCAAGTGTGTTGTTACTGAGGGTTGCCAAGTCTCCAATATTCTCTGCCCACCACGGCTCTCACAATCTTTCTGCCCCCTCTTCTGCTCAGTTCCCTGAGTCGTGGTGGGTGAGTATTAAGGCTGCTTTAATGTTGTGACCTTAGGGGTCTTTGTGTCAAAATCATTGGTTTCTGTCTCACTGGCTTATCCTGTGTTGATTTAATGGCTGTGGCTGTGGGCCCCTTGTTCATGCTGTCATTCTCTGCAGGGTTCCATATGGATCCTCCACGATATGACTGTGGTGGCTCCTCTCTTGCCAGGATCTCAGCTATCTGCCTATGGTCGGTTGGTAGGGTTAGATGGGCCCAAGCTCTCTCGCTGCATCCTGAAAAATACAAACACAATCTCCATTGGAGAGTGAGATCAGTATAGGTTAACAAATATACACCATTCTGGATTACCTAGATTCTATTTTTAGAAGCCTCCCATCAGTCTTTCGCATACTGCATCATTTCTTGGGAGCCCAAGAGTACGCATATCACACTGAATCCCGGGTTCCAATCAAGGGCTCCCCTTCACTGAATGGAATATTTGGCCAAATTAAATAGCAGTTGATTGTCTCCTCCATTGCACAAGTGCTCCTTTCTTGGTTTGCTGTTCCCCTCCCAGTAGGAGGTGTGGTCAGCCTACTCATGGCCACAGACTGTATTTCATGCCAGTGGTCTGTTTACTCCAGCTGTCGTTATCTGCTTCCCCTGGCAGCTTGTGTAGTGCCTTCCAGCATAGCAATAACTGCCATGTGGGGGATGGTTACCATTCCAGACCTCAAAGGGTCTCTCAATACTGATCGTTGGCATTCTGTGGTTTCTTCAGCAACAGGGTTTTGCCTCAGGCCTGGGTAGGGCACTCAAGAGCTTTGACAGAATTCTGTCTTGTTGTTGGAACCCCATGGGTCACTTTGGTAAACAGCTCAGTGTGGGAAGGAACCAGTGACCTGGACCTGGTATTGTCAGACTGCTCAATTATTCACAGGTTTAGATATTCTCAATCTGCTACTCATGGCCCCTCTTGCTAGTTGACATCCACTACTTGCTCTGTAGGTTACAGTATGCTCAAAGGATTTTATGTTTTTGAACCTAATTTGATTTAGCCTCATGCTTAAGCCATTCCCCTCCCCCCTTCCCTTACACCTCATTCATAACCTATCACTTCTTTCTACTTGTCTGCATAGAGAAAATGGTTCTCCTGGTTAAGGACCGCATATGAGGGAGACTATGCAGTGTTCAATTCCTGTTCTTTTGAGTGTTCGCTTAATAAGATCTGCTCAAGGTCAGACCATTTTTCCCTAAATTTCACTATGTCATTTTTCCTTTCAGCTGTGTAGAATTCCATCTTGTAAATATACCATAGTTTCGCTGTCCATTCCTCCAAGGATGGGCATTTGGGTTAATTCCAATTCTTGGCTATTATGAATTGAGCTGCCATAAGTATAGTTGTACAAAATTTTCTGCATCAAGATGTGACATCTTGTGGGTAGATACCTAGTAGAGGGATAGCTGGGTCCATTGGTAGTTCTATGTCCATTTGGTCTAGGAGTCTCCACACTGCTTTCCATAAGGGTTAAACAAGTTTGCAATCCCACCAGCAGTGAATGAGGGTTCCTTTTTCCCTGCATCCTCTCCAGCAATGATTGTTGTTGGTTTTCTTTATGATTGCCATTCTGACAGGGGTAAGAAGGTAACTCATTGTGGTTTTGATTTGCATTTCTCTGATGCTTAAAGATGCGGAGCACTTTCTTATATGAGTCAAGGCCATTTGTGTTTCCTCCTCTGTGAATTCTCTGTTGAGATCAGTGCCCCATTTTGTGAGGGGTCATTTTGGGTTTTTGTTATTTTTTTTTTTTTGAGTTCTCTGTAGGTTCTGGAAATTAGGCCTCTGTCTAAGATGTAGCTGGCGAAAATCATCTCTCAGTTTGAAGGGGGTCTATTGGCTCTGAGTATGGTTTGTTTGTCTGAACAGAAGCTTTTGAGCCTGATCAGGTCCCATTGGTTAAGTGTTTGTTGTATTTCGTGGGCTGCTGGAGATTTGCTCAGGAAATTTTTCTCTACTGCTATTTCATGTAGAGTTCCTTCTATTTTTTCATCCAGGGTGTTCAGGGTTACCAGATTTATATTAAGGTCTCTGATCCATTTGAAGTTGATTTTTGTGCATGGTGAAAGGAGTGGGTCTATTTTCATTTTTTTTACACATGTTTATCCAATTTGTCCAGCACCATTTGTTGAAGATGCTATCTTTGGCCCAGGGTACATGGATGGTCCTCTTGTTAAAGACCAAATGACTGAAGTTACTTCCAATTAAAGCTGGGTCTTCAATCCTGTTCCATTGATCCGTCTGTCTGTTTTTATGCCAGTACCATGCTGTTTTAGTTAATATGGCTTTGTAGAATATTTTGAAGTTAGGGATGGTGATACCCCCTGAGTAGGTTTTATTACTTAGAATATTTTTAGATATACAAGGTCTTTGGCCCTTCCAAAGAAATTTAGAGATTATTATTTCTATGTCTGTGAAGAAAGAAGTAGGGATTTTTATCAGCATGTCATTGAATCTGTAATCACTTTTGGCAGGATTGCCATTTTTACTACATTGATTCCTCCTAACCATGAGCATGGTATCTTTCCATCTTCTCACATCCTCCTTATTTCCTTATTGAGTTTTTCAATATTCTCGTATATAATTCCGTTGCAACCTTGGTTAGTGATATTCCAAGGTATTTGATTTTCTTTGAGGCTATAAAAAATGAGACAGTTTCTCTGATGCCTTTTTCTGTCTGCCTGTCCTCTGCATATCGAAAGGCTACTGATTTTTGTGTGTTAGTTTTGTATCCTGCCACATTGCTGAAAGCATTAATCACCTTCAAGAGGTTACTGATACTATTCTTTGGGTCTGATATATAAAAGATCATGTCATCTACAAAGAGGGATAGTTTAATTTTTTTTCTTTCCGATTTGTATCCCTTTTATGTCCTTCCACTGTCTTATTGCTTGGGCTAGAACTTCAAGTACTATGTTAAAGAGCAGTGGTGAGAGTGGACATCCCTGTCTTGTTCCTGAATTGAGTGGCAACTCCTTGAGTCATTCCCCATTGAGAATGATTTGTGCTTTAGGAGTTTTGTAAATCATCTTTATTAAATTGAGGTATAGGCCATCTATGCATATTCTTTCCAGAGCTTTGAAAAAGAAGAGGTGTTGAATTTTGTCAAATGCCTTCTCCACATCTATTGAGATAAACATGTGGTTTTTGTGTTCGAGCTGATTATTGTGATGTATTACATTTATCGACTTG
The DNA here is from genome assembly GCA_004024765.1 of Zapus hudsonius. Lineage (NCBI taxonomy): Eukaryota > Metazoa > Chordata > Mammalia > Rodentia > Dipodidae > Zapus > Zapus hudsonius. Next base: position 3,200 of record PVHP010035303.1, on the reverse strand, counting down.
CGTATGTTGAACCATCCCTGCTTCTCTGGAATAAAGCCAACTTGGTCAGGGTGGATAATATTTTTGATGTAGCATTGTATCCAGTTTGCTAGGACTTTGTTCAGGATTTTTGCATCTAAGTTCATTGGAGATATGGGTCTGTAGTTCTCTTTTCTTGTCGCATCCTTGCCTGGTTTGGGGATTAGGGCAATGGAAGCTTCATAGAAGGTGTTTGGAAGCCTTCCCTCTTTTTCTATGCTTCTAACAAGCTTCAGAAATATTGGTTTCAGCTCTGTGATGAAGGCTTGGTAGAATTCAGCTGAGAAACTATCTGGTCTTGGGCTTTTCCTTTTGGGAAGGTTTTTGATTACGTCTTCAATCTCTGTGGATGTGATAGGTTTATTTAGTGCTTTTATCTGCTCTGGTTTAAGCTTTGGCAGATGGTAGGTGTCCAAAAACTTATCCATTTCTTCCAGGTTCTCTAATTTTGTGGAGCAGAGGTTTTGGAAGTATGACCTGATGATTTTTCCAATGTCTTCAGGATCTGTTGTGATCTCACCATTGTCCTTTCTGATTTTGTTGATTTGGGCTTTCTCATTTCTTCATTTGATTAGATTGCCCAGGGGTTTGTCAATCTTTTTAACTTTTCAAAGATCAAACTCTTTGATTTATCTATTTTTTAATCTTTTTCTTTATTTCCAATTCATTAATCTTAGCTCTGATTTTAATTATTTCCTTTCATCTTGCGCTCCTTGGGTGAGCTTTTTCCGTCTATTCCAATGATTTTAGGTGGGTGGTTAGGCGATTTTTTTAACACCTCTCTGTCTTTTATATGAAGGCATTTAGCTCAATGAACTTTCCCCTCAGGACGGCCTTCATTGTGTCCAACAAGTTCTGATAAGATGTGTTATCGTCATCATTTATTACTAGGAAATTCTAAATTTCCCGTTTTATTTCTTGGATAACCCAGTCATTTTTTAGGAGTGAATTATTCTAGCGCCAGTACTTTGTGTATTTTCTGGATCCTGTTCCATTGTTAATTTCTAACTTTAATGCACTGTAGTCTGATATGATGCAAGGAACTACATCAATCTTCCTGAATTTGTTTAGGGAAGATTTGTGACCTAAGATGTGATCAATTTTAGAAAGAGTCCCATGCGCTGCTGAGAAGAATGTATATTCTGTATCTTTGGGGTAGAACGTTCTGTTAATATCTGTTATACCCATCTGGTCAATGGTGTTAATGAGCTCCGTTATGTCCCTGCTGATCTTCTGTTTCATTCATCTGTCTAAAGCTGATAGAGGTGTATTAAAGTCCCCTTCTATGATGGAATTAGAATGTATTTCTGCTTTATTTTTGAGTAGGGTTTCCTTTATGAACTGTGTTGCACCCAAATTTGGTGTGTATATGTTGATGATGGTGATATCTTCCTGTTCGATCATTCCTTTGATGAGTAAGAAGTGGCCATTCTTATTCCTTTTAATTGATTTTGACCTGCTTGCTTTTTAATTAAAATGTTTCTTAGAGAATTTCTCTTCATGTCAAGTCTGTTTGGGGTTCTCTTGGACCCTTGAAAGTTGAGTGGACTTTCTCTTGTTAGATAGGGAAAGCTTTCTTGAATAATTCTGTGAAGATATTTCCTATGCCCTTAGCCTGGGCTTCTTCTCCCTCTGGGATCCCCATGATTCTAATATTGGTCCTCTTTATTGTATCCCATAGGTTCCTCAAATTGTGCTCACTTGATTTCTTGAATTTATTGAAACCTATGACATCCTTATTAATTCCTTCTGATTTGTCTTCTACTTCTGAAAGTCTGTCCTCCAGATTATCAACCCTGGGACTGAATGATTCAAGGGAGGTTTTTAATTTTTTTTTCATTATTGGTTTCTCCTATAATTTTATTTATAGTCTCCAATTCTTTGGTGAGATCCAATTTCCAATCAATTTTTTTTCCCTTGGGATTCCTGATAATCATTTTTAAGTTTTCTTAAGTCTTCATCAAATTTAATTAATTGATTATCTAGCTCTTCTCTTAGTTGATTAATCTTTAATTCACTTAATGTATTTCTGAATTCGTTCATATTTCTCTCCATTAAATTCAGTCTGGAGTCTATGCTTGAGTAAGAATGCTTCATCTCATTCATGTCTTTTCTCATAATTTCCATATCAGCCCTTAACTGCATCATATTTGCATTGCTGTTGTGGTCAGGAGTCATATTATTCTCTCTCTGCAATTGTGTATGAGCTACTTCCACTTCCTTGCCCCTTTCGTGTTCCATAATGGGACTAGGGGCCCAGGTTTTGGAAGTTAAGTTTTTCCTTTGGTTTCTGCCCATGTCCAGATAGGGAAATTGGACTCAGTTACCCTGAGGAGTGCTATTCAGCCCGTTTTACTTCCTGGCAGTAGCACGTGATTCCTGGTACTCACGGAGAGCACCTGTGCCCTCCTGGGATATACCTGTCTGATGAACCGGCCTCTGCCAAGGTCCCCAGGTATCTGCCTGCTGACTGGCCCCGGAACCAAGCTAGGGCTGGTGTCTACCTTTGTATGTGTGTGGGGGGTTTGTGGAGAGGCTTACGTCTGACGACCAGGTGCTCCCGCAGGGGAAGCCACTCAATTGGCACCAAGGTTCGGGAACCCGCCACGAGGGACAAAGGCGGAAGCCTGAGGTGCACAGGGCCCAGCTGCTCGCTCCCCTGCAGAGCTGAGAGTAGCCGGGGAACCTCGCAGTGTTCCCGAAGCTGAGGAGAGGCTGGGCAGGCCCGTGGGCAGGTCCGGCCGTGACCCGGGGCATGGATCCCAGTCAGGCAACAAAAACCTGCGCAGAGAGACAACCCCTCCCCTCTCAGACCGTGGAGAGGACCACTTCTGAGGACTGGGTGCTTCCACGGGGGAAGCCACTCAATTGGCGCCAAGGACCTGAAACCCGCCGCGAGGGGACAAAGGCGGGAGCCCAGGGTGCACAAGGCCCAGCCAGCTCCGTGCTCCCCTGCAGAACTGAGAGCAGCTGGGGAACCCTGCTGTTGCAGTCAGCTTTCTAGTTGCTGCGCAGAAAGAACCCAAACAAAAGCGGCTTGTAGAGGAATGGGTTTATTTGGCTTACAGACTCGAGGGGAGACTCCATTCTGGCAGGGAAAACGATGGCATGAGCAGAGGGCTGGACATCACCTCCGCCACAGCACTGCAAACAGCGGCAGGAAGGTGTGCCAAACACTGGCA
>PVHP010035302.1:0-18576 GCA_004024765.1 Zapus hudsonius | reverse complement strand
CAGGAAGAATGCGGACTTTTGAAGTAAGGGGCCTGAATGCTTTGATCCCCCCTGGATTAACAAATTGGTAGCCCACCTGGTTCTGTGGAATGGAGATTGGCTAGAAAGAGAGGGTCATTGGATTTGCAACACAGTTTTGTTTTTGAAAAATGGCCATCGGCATGTGAAGCAGGTGTGCAAGGTTGCCTGCATGGAGCCCTATGGGGCCATGAGGATGAAATGTGGGTTGCAATAGAGACCCAAAGAATTCCAGGACTACGGATGGGTGCCAAGGCGAGCTGCCAGCACCAGATGAAGTTTTACCGGACTGTGAGTAGCCGAGCTGGAGGGGCAGAATTGCATCTCCAAGAGACTTGTGTTACTGGTTAGAATCATTGAACTTGGAGTTAGAGATTGATGGTGCCCTGCTTGTTTTAAATCTTGTATTGGTCAATCTGTTTTTGCTGTGCCTCACGTTTTGCATTGTGAATGTTCTGTGCCATTACGGGTTTATTTTTGGTATTATGGCTCAATTGAAATCTGCGGGGACTTAAGAGTTGAGCTGAACATATTGTGTTTACATCATGTATGATTATTAGTTTGTGGAGGCCAGGGGCGGACTGTCATGGTTTGATCCAGGTGTCCCTCACAAACAAATGAATGTGTTCTGATAGATCGATCCTCAGCTGATGGCAATTCGGGAATTAGAACCTCACTAGAGCTGTGTTGTTGGGGCGGGCTTATGGAGTTTATAAGCCAGCTCCCCCTTGCCAGTATTTGTCACACCTTCCTGCCGCTGTTTGCAGCGCTGTGGCAGAGGTGATGTCTAGCCCTCTGCTCATGCCATCGTTTTCCCTGCCAGGATGGAGTCTCCCCTTGAGTCCGTAAGCCAAATAAACTCATTCCTCCACAAGCCGCTTTTGTTTGGGTTCTTTCAGTGCAGCAACTAGAAAGCTGACCGCAACAGAAATTCATTGCACTAAATGCCTTAATAACAAAGATAGAGAAGTCTCAAATTAACCAACTATCCTCACACCTAAGGTCATTAGAACAAACGGAAAAATCCAACCCTAGGAGCTCAAGACGCAAAGAAATAATTCAGATCAGAGCTGAGATTAATGACTTGGAAACAAAGAAAACAATTGAAAAAATAGACAAATCAAAGAGTTGGTTTTTTGAAAAAGTCAATGAGATCGACAAACCCCTGGCCAACTTAATGAAACAAAAAACTGAAAAAGCCCAAATAAACAAAATAAAAAATGACAAGGGTGAGATCACAACAGATCCTGAAGAGATTGGAAGAATCATCAGGTCATACTTCCAAAACCTCTACTCTGCAAAATTAGAGAACCTGGAAGAAATGGATAAATTCCTGGACACCTACGAACTTCCAAAGCTCAGACCAGAGCAGATAAAGATCCTAAACAATCCGATAACAATCACAGAGATTGAATCTGTAATCAAGAACCTCCCCAAAGGTAAAAGCCCAGGTCCAGATGGTTTCTCAGCTCAATTCTACCAAACCTTTATCACAGAACTTAAACCTCTCTTTTTGAAGCTTGTCAGGGGCATAGAAAAAGAGGGTAGGCTCCCAAACTCATTCTATGAAGCTATCATTTCCCTAATTCCCAAACCAGGCAAGGATGTAACAAGAAAAGAAAACTACAGACCCATATCCCTGATGAACTTGGATGCAAAAATCCTAAACAAAATCCTAGCAAATCGAATACAAACCCACATCAAGACTATAATGCACCCTGACCAAGTTGGCTTCATCCCAGGGATGCAGGGATGGTTCAACATACAAAAGTCGATAAATATAATACACCACATTAACAAACTCACCCGCAAAAATCACATGGTCATCTCAATTGATGCAGAGAAGGCTTTTGACAAAATTCAACATCACTTCATGTTCAAAACCCTGGAAAGAATAGGCATAGATGGCCTATACCTCAACATGATAAAGTCAATATACAGATCTCCTAAAGCACAAATCATCCTCAATGGGGAACGACTCAAGAAGTTCCCCCTTAATTGAGGAACAAGACAGGGATGTCCACTCTCACCTCTGCTATTTAACATACTGCTTGAAGTTCTAGCCCAAGCAATAAGACAGGAGAACAGCATAAAATGGGTACAAATCGGAAAGGAAGAAGTCAAACTATCCCTCTTTGCAGATGACATGATCTTATATATATCAGACCCAAAGAACAGTATTAGTAAACTCCTGAAGGTGATCAATGCCTTCAGCAGAGTGGCAGGATACAAAATTAACACACAAAATTCAGTAGCCTTTCTATATACAGAAGACAAGCATTCAGAAAAAGACATCAGAGAAACTGTCCCATTCTCTATATTCTCAAATAAAATTAAATACCTGGGAATATCACTAACCAAGGTAGTGAAAGACTTATATAAGGAAAATATTGAAACACTCAAAAGGGAAATAGAGGAGGATGTGACGAGATAGAAAGACATTCCATGCTCATGGATAGGGAGAATCAATATAGTAAAAATGGCAATCCTGCCAAAAGCAATCCCAACCTCCTTCTTCACAGACATTGAAAAAATAATCTCAAAATTTATTTGGAAGGGTAAGAGACCTCGAATAGCTAAAACTATTCTGAGCAAAAAAAAAAAATTATTCAGGAGGTATCACCATACCTGACTCTAAAACATACTACAAAGCCATAGTAACTAAAACAGCATGGTATTGGCAGAAAAACAGACAGTCTGACCAGTGGAATAGAATTGAAGACCAAGCCTTTAATGCAAGTAACTTCAGCTTCTTAGTCTTCGACAAGGGTGCCAACAATGTGTTAGCTGGGCCAAAGATAGCATCTTCAACAAATGGTGCTGGACAAATTGGATAAACATGTGTAAAAAAATGAAAATAGACCCACTCCATTCACCATGCACACAGATCAACTCCAAATGGATCAAAGACCTCAATATCAAGCCTGTAACCCTGAACACCCTGGAAGAAAAAGTAGGAGGAACCCTACATGAGATAGGAGTAGGGAACAACTTCCCGAGCAAATCTCTAGTAGCCCAGGAAGTGCAACAGTCACTTAACCAATGGGACCTGATCAGGCTTAAAAGCTTCTGTACAGACAAAACACTGTTCAAAAAGTCAGCAGACCCCCTTCAAACTGGGAGATGATTTTTTTCCAGCTACAACTCAGACAGAGGCCTAATTTCCAGAACCTACAGAAAACTCAAAAAAATTAATAACAAAAAAGCAAACTGCCCCCTCACCAAATGGGGCACTGATGATCTCAACAGAGAATTCACAGAGGAGGAAACACAAATGGCCTTTTCTCACCTGACAAAATGCTCAGCATCCTTAAGCATCAGGGAAATGCAAATCAAAACCAAAATGGGATAACACCTTTCCCCAGTCATAATGGCAATCATAAAGAAAACCAACAATAATCGTTGCTGGCTAGGATGCGGAGAAAAAGGAACCCTCATTCACTGCTGGTGGGATTGCAAACTTGTCGACCGCTATGGAAAGCAGTGTGGAGACTTCTGAACAGAATGGACATAGAACTACTAATGGACCCAGCTATCCCTCTACTAGGCATCTATCCACAAGATATAAGACTTTTTATATAACACTTCTATGAATGTAATTTAAGAAAACTGACAAACCATATTTCTAATGATACTTATTAGCATATTTTTATAGATTTTACAATCTATGGATATAAGATATTTCTTGTTAATAACTTTATTATGTACACTTTAAAAGAGTATAGGCAAAACATAATGACCCCTGAGATAAGTTATAATTAACATATTTACCATATGTGAAAATGTTTTTTTTGTTACTTTTAAAACTTTTGAATATATCTGACAAATCACCCTTGGTAGGATTTTCAGAACTGATCCAGGTAGGCTGAAAAAAACATTAAGGCTGTAGCATTGTTAGTAGAAGTAACACAACAGTTTTACAACCAGAAACATGCCCTTGAGTAACCCAGAAGGGGAAATCTTTTTTATTAATCCAATAAATATATCTGTCACCCCCCTGCCTCAGCTCTGTAAAATCTGACCAGAAATTGTCTTCAGGAAAGAATTTGTTAATCAGATGTCTTGGGCAGAGAAACCCACATGGCGGTGTCATTTTTATTTAAGTCCATGTGAGTGTCACCAGGTTAGATTACCATGGAGATATCTAAGCACATTACCCAGTGTGCCATCCAGCATGCATTGGGTTTCTGCAGCCAGAGCCTGCAGCTGTTTGTCCATTTTAGTTATGTTCAGGTCTCAGCCCAAATTGCCCTTTAGCTATTGTCCCTGTAGCCCTGAGTCCCAGATGATTGAGTTATTGAAAACACCTGATATAAGTTTTGGCTCCCTTTTATGGTTGCTTGTCTTTTCAATTCATGTCCTAACAGTGACTCTATATAATGGGGATAAAAGGAAATTGTCAATGCTAAATGCATTGTGATGTGCTTAATAAGAAGGATTTCAGTGGAACTTTAATGAAGGAAAATAAAGAATGGTATTTTTAGAAGGTACTAAGAAAGTACATTATTAAAGAGGGATTTCTTTCAATAATTGAGAGAAATATAGGAAGGATTGCAGAGGGACCTTGAAAGGATGATAGAATGAAATGAGAGATAAAATGGTGATGAGAAAGATGAAAAAATGGGCTCAATTTCCTTTTTAAAAACATTTTATTTATTCATTTTCAAGCAGAGAGAGAGAGAGAGAGAGAGAGAGAGAGAGAGAGAGAGAGAGAGAGAGAGCGCACCAGGGCTACCACCTTGTGGGTCTGGCTTATGTGGGTACTTGAATCCTGGACCTTAGGCACTGGAGGCAAGTGCCTTAACCGTTGAGCCATCTCTCCAGCCCTCAATTTCCTTTTTATAAGAGATACTAGTATTAGGATTTACTGGGTGTGATATTCTTGATCCCAACATATGGTATTTAACCATGCCTTACATCCTTATACTTAAAGTAATAACTATAGATTCCCCTTCAAGGAAGGAAGCAATAGAGCCATAGTTCCAAGGCCACCCTGAAACTTGCGTAGATGGGGGACATTTAACCCAAACTCCCACCAAGGGGAGAAATGGGAATGAGGGCCCAAGCCACCACCCAGATGAGTGTTTAGAAAGCTAAGACAAGAGTATGTGTAGCCACTACACTTATAGTTTCACCATACTGCCTTGGGCTTTCTCATATGCCATGATATGAGACCCATGCTGGGGGTTCTGGAGAAATAAAGCTTGGAGACTGGCCCCTTAGGATGTGGTACAGCCTTCCTTAAGGGGACTCTCCTTGCTTCAAGAAAACACATAGAGCAAACTATGTGTCTTCTTAGATTTGGGACAAGCTAGAAATTTGGGATCCATGCTCCTATACAAAGGACACCCCAAATCTCTAGTGCCAGATCCGGTTCTAAAGAGATGCCCGTCCTTTTTTGTTTTGTTTTGTTTTTGAGGTAGGGTCTCACTCTAGTCCAGGCTGACCTGGAATTCACTCTGTAGTCTCAGGGTGGCCTCGAACTCACGGCAATCCTCCTACCTCTGCCTCCCGAGTGCTGGGATTAGTGTGCGCCACCAAGCCCGGCTGAGATGCCTGTCTTTACAGAAGAGATGAGAACCAGAATCGGGCACATTCTGATTCAAGAAGTCTTCTGCTTCCTCTTTCTCCATGCTGTTTCAGGTGGGACATTCAGCTTCCAACACAGACCCAAGGTCTCCACATAAGACAGGACAATTTTATAACAAACTGCCCATTGCCTTTCTTCAAAGGCTCAAGGAGACAAGATTTAAAGTAAAAAAGGGGTGGGAAAAAAGGGAATAAAAAAAAGGGAGATTTTAAAAAAAAGGTAGACATCATCAATAGAAAAGGTTGCTTAAAGAAGGGACCCTTTCAAGAAAGGGGACACCTCCAAGGACTGATTCTTTGGTGGATAGAGGGGGACACATTTATGGAAACTCCCAAAAGGAAAATTTTGCCAGGCCCTTCCAAAACCCTAGTCTAATTGCTAAGGTTTAACTATTATGATTAAGACTACTCATCAGTAGCTCACAAATACTAAATTATTCATGGTTTAAGAGATATAAAAAAGGACTTTAAGGTACTCATCTAAGCTGGCTATATTTCTTTGTCAGTGTGTTAATTGGGAAAACTGAGTTTTTAAGATAAGGATTGCTTACTAATGTTTAATATTCTATGATAAGGTTCTCATATCTAAAAACATTGTGGGTTAAAAATTATTTTTATTTGCTCATGCTAATTCTATCAGGTGTCATCATAAGGCTTGTGTAATTTAAAAGATTTAATTTCAGCCATTGTGGCTTCTATCTTCCTGTTAAGTAAAATATGTTGGGATAACTAAGTTTTATAAAATTTCTGTCAAGGGTAAAACATAAAAATGTCTTAGTTCATAAGAATTTCAACTGTATATCAGATTAATATCTAAGGTTAAACTAACATTGGTTATCAAATGTTTTCTCTTTCAAAAACAGATTCACCAAGGGTTATATTAGAACTTGGCTATTCTAAGTCTACAATGACCAGACAACTTTCAAAAAGAAAAAAACAAGGCTTTAAGAGAGATTGACAAAATGTCATAAGCCTCCAACCATCAAAATGATTTTTTACAAATGGGATATAACATACAATGTATACTGGATAGCTCCCACTGACACTAAAAAGGCTTTGTAACACCAATCTGTGGCTTGCCCCAGAGTAGATTGGAGGATGTATTTTGAGATTTCACTAGATACAGGGAAAACAAGGTAAACACCTTAACATGCTCAAGTAATTTGTCAGTTTTTAAACACAGATAGACTTCACATTTTCCAATGATATTGTCATGTAGTCTGTTTTTCTTCCATCCATTGGAAAAGATACTGCTAAGGGAATTCCCCTTAATTCTAAAATTCAAACAACGAGAAAGGTGATTATACAAAATGACAGGGCTCTAAATGTCCTCATAGCTGCCCAAGGTGGCTGTTAAGGTTAAATGCTATGTCTATCTCTTCCTATTAACTCTGCTAATGTAAGTCATCTACTTTACAAGCCATATGGGAAGTCTCAGACCATATCAGATGCTACCATGCCATTTGTGGTATTTTGAATAATGTCCCCCAAAGAATTAAGGGTTTATTAAAATTATTAATTGTCTTCAGCCTTCTGGCTGGAGGAAATGCCACTTTGGCCTAGCTTCCTGGGGACTAATCCTTTCTAATTTGAATGTAAAATACTAGGGATAGATATGCAAAAGAAGAGCCAGAACCGGGTCTGGAGTCCTGCATTTTGCGAATTACAGTGTGTTACAGTGTGCTTGCTTGCTTCTGGCGATTCTCTCTCTCTCTCTCTCTCCTTGCTTCTGCGGGGCCAACCTTTTCCTTAACTTCCCCTGGATCACTTCAATAAATTCTTTCCCCAAAATTGTGCCTGGTTTGGAGATTCATCCCAGCAGTGGTTGGCTGACTACGACACCATTCATTAAGCAATTCTGGGGATGGATCTCAAGTTTTCCACGGTAGACAACAATCCAACACCATCTACACTGGACACCTTTATGGAACACTCCCTACTTCTGGGAGAGATACCCTGCTACCTGTCTCACAGTGTTAGGCAGGACAAAATCTTGGCAATGTGATGCATGATAGGTCTTTCTCAAGCATTAGGTAGGGTCCCTCCCATCTCTGAGAGATATCCCCAACTGCCATAACTTCATGTCCTATTCAGCAGGAAAAAAACCTATAACAGACTTCCAGCACCCCAAAGTCCTCAACAGCAGTTGGGGTGTCATCAAGAGAGGGGGAAATATGTGGGAGTTTAGGATAGGGTTATTTCTTCAGAGGGGATTGTGACAGTTTCAGGCAAGTTCCATAGACCCCCTTACCTTGAGTGGGAGGTATCCCTAGCCAGAGCTCAAACCTAGATGCTAAAACTGATTGGTCAGGTATAGAACAATCAGCTATCTCTCTGACTTACCTGGTAGAAGTTTTAAAAAGGTCACTGAAACAAAGCCCAGTCTCTTCCTCACCCACATGGTCTAGAAGAAGGACCTCTGACTCTCTAGGGACTGGTAAGGGGCTGGATTTCTCCTCCCCATGAACCTTTCCTAGTCATGATCTTTTCTTTTCCTGCTTGTTTAGCTGAACAGCATAGATGCAGTTAAAACCTCTCCTATGTGTTCTCCCCACACTGGTGGCTGAAAGTGATGGGTGGGTTGCTTCCCCTATCTCTTTCCCAAATCCTCTTAACTGACTCCAATCTAGAATAAATGTGTGTGATAAGAAAATGCTCTCTGTCAAAACTGTCCAATTCTTTGGCATTCTGAGACATGAGCTCTGGGGGAAGTACAGTGGTGAAGCCCTGGGTGTTTACCCACTGTGCCCAGTCCCCGTTACAATTTGGCTCTGGACCTGTAACACCCTGTCTATAATCCCCAAAGTCCTACCTAGTCAATAAGCCTTATAGTATCCTGGTTGCATTTTAGTAAATATTTCATCTCATTTACTACAATTAATAAATTGTTTAAAAACACCACTTAGTGGGTCATGCCTATAATCTCAATAGGAAGATCATTTCAAGTTCAAGGCCACCCTGGGCTACATAAGACCCTTTCTCTAAAACACAACTTTAAAAAGTTTAATGGTGGGCTGGAGAGATGGCTCACTGGTTAAAAGTACTTGCTTATAAGCCTTCTGACTTAAGTTCAATGGTCCCCAGCAGCCATGTAAAGCCAGATGCAAAGGCACCAAGATTAAACTAGAACCAACAAGGCACAGCAACAAGGCTTCTGAAGGATAGTGTGACATTTTGTTTACTTAAAGACAAGTTTTCATGTTTTATTAAATTAGGGTTGATGCTTTCTATCATTTATATTTTCAAAGTCAAAGTTCATTTTAGTACTGCTTATGTTAAATGGTGACTTAATAAGCACAGTGACTTTAGTGGACTTAATATTCCATGTATCTGTGGCTGAAGATATTTAGAGCTATGTATATGGATTTTAAATATAAAAGTTTACAGAGTTAAAGACATGTACATGTAATACATAGAGAGTAACTAGTAATTTTGTCAAGCAGAGGACCTTCTCAGCAGTTAGGCGTGACTGAGACACAATACTGGTTGCAGCCCAGGGCCAGCCAAGAGCTTATTAGGCTTGGGGAGTCAACCTTAGAGACAGGGGGAGCAGGCCAAAGTAGTCCCCCTTGACCCTATCTGGGCCAAGCACCTTGAGCAGGCCCCACAGAATGTGGAAAAATGAAAGGGAACCCCATGGAAAGGCAGCTCCCCAGAAAAAGGAAGAGAGACAACTCATGGAGATTGTAAATTATGGCTCCCATCCACACTGCTGTGCCCAGCTATGTATGAACTTTTGAGGGGACAACTGACATGAGAAATGCTGAACAGGACTACCTAACTGTTCTCAGATCCCCATAGCTGCCAACTCCTGAGACCACCTGGTCGGCCACCTGCTTAAAAGATCTTTCAGAGATCCTTCCCACTCTCTGTACTACAAAGTTTTTATGAGATGTGTGGCATATGTTGACCTCTAAGTATTTGTGATCTGGGAAAGCACTAAAGTAAAGCACAGTTAGTGTTTTTAAAAAGTATCCCACATGGATGAGAAAAGCACAACCAGAAGCCGTAATGGTGCCATTTTGGCAATGATGCTATTGAAACTCTGGCAAATATTAACTTGCCCTGACTAAGTATGTTGGTATTGTATATGAGATACACATATATCAGAAAATGAATTTGTTTGTAATAAATAGATCTTTTCCTTAAATTTTTAAGGTCTAAAATTTTGATTTTTACAATAATGTAGATTAGTTTACTAAGCCAAGGATTCTAAATTTTGCTTCAAAATCAGAAGTTAGTATATAAAAGACTTGTATGTAGTTCTTCTATATAATGATTTAATTGTTGCTGGCTCTCTTATATGTCTATTTGACACTAGTTTTACATAAGCTTTCTAAGCAAAGATGCTGTCCTCTGAACCAGAATTGTTAGTGATCTCAACTTTTTCCAAGTTGTATTCATGTGCTTTTTAGTAGTATAATGGCTATTCTCTACAGAGGTAATTAGACATGCCCAATACTGTGAACATCAAACAGTACCTTCTAACAATTAAAGGTCACCTAAGAAATAATTTGTAAATAAAGGCTTCATTTTCAATAGTTTTCTTTACATATCTGCTCTTGTTGATTGTATAATTACTGTCAACATTCTATAAATACATTTGTTCTTATTGGTTGTTTATAAAAAGTTTTATAAGTACTATCTGTTAACATTCAGCAACAGTACAACTTCTATCAAAGGAACCTAAACAATACTTTTGAGATGCCAAGGACATCCCCCTCAGGACAGAAAGAATGGTCTCCAGGTATGTGTGACCTAAGATCCTGACCTACACATTTTTAATTTATTTAATATTTTTATTATGAATAAGTACATACATTCTATGAGAAAATCTTGTGGAGGTATCCCCATTTCCCTCCTCTCTGCCCCTAACCACTGGGGTCCTTCCTTGGTGGGAATACTAGATCTGTCCACAGGTTAGGGGGTTATGAACTACACCAGAGGGGGCCATTTTTTTTCCTTTTTTTCCTTTCCCCTTTGTGTACTGTTGTTGAGGGGGGCAATGTCTCTAGATATTCTCTTACACTCTTTCCATCCCCTCTTCTACTCAGTTCCCTGAGTCATGGTGGGTGAGTTTTAAGTCTGCTTTACTGTTGAGACCTTAAATATCTCTGGATCTTTGCCCTGGACGTTGTGGTGTCTATCTCCATTGACCTTTCATGGGTTATCAGACTTGCTTTTGTGATTTTTATCTTTATTTATTTATTATTATTTATTTTTATCCTGTTTATCTTGTCACTTTCTCATAGGTTTCATTTGGGCCCTGTGTGAAGGCTATGTGTGGTTTGTCTCCTGCCAGGATGTCAGCCATCATCCAATGTCTTGTTAGTGGAATTGGGTTGTTCCCGGCTCTCTCACTGCCTTCTAAAAATACAAACAGAATCTCCATCGGAGAGTGAAATCAGTATAGGTTAAATGAACAAGCATTGCTATTTTGGCTAGCTCCTAATGGGTGTAGCCTCTCTGTAGCTCTCTGGTAGTGGGACTTGCCCCTAGGAGTCCTGAGTTCTTGGTCCCCATAAGATTTTGCCATGGGTCCCCACTCCAATTAAGGGTTCCTTGTCACTAAGCAGATCTCTTAGCCAATTCGTAAGCTGTTGATTACCCTCCTAGGTTTAGTGCCACTATTGCACAGATGAGCATTTCTTGACTGGCTGGACTCTTCCATATAGCAGTGTGTTCAGCCTTCTTGTGACAACTGTCTATATTGTGTATATTGTGTATCAGTCTGACCTACACGTTTCAGTTGCTGGAATTGGCCAGAGTATTTATTGTCACTAATTCCTTGACATTTGTCACCTAATCTCTGTAGTGGTTAATCTCTAGTTGTCAATCTGACGTGATTGAGAATTACAATGGAAACAAATTTCTTGGCATGGCTGTGAGGGATTTTTCTAGTTGAGGTTAACAAGACGTACCCTCACTGTGGGTGTCATTCCATGGGCTAGGTATCCTGGACTGTACCTAAAGGAGAAAGCTACCCAAGCCCTAGCATTTATCTCTGTTCGTACTGTGGACTGAATGTGACCAGCTGCCTGCCTCTTGATGCCATGCCTTCTCCATCATAATGGACTATAACCTCGAACTGTATGCCAAAATAAACTCTGCCTTAAGCTGCTTCTTGCCACTTATTTTGTCTCAGCAGAGAAAGTAACTGATACAACCCCCCAATGTGGAAAAGATTCTAACCAACCAGGACAGATCTCATTCCAGTGAGAAGGCCAGTAGAGATCGAGCCACCAGATGGTTAATCAGCACTGTCCTCAGTGACTATTGCTCAAAGACAAGAGAGGCAAATTGTGAAAGCCAATAAAAAGTTACCCTGAGCATGGTAGCACTTGCCTATAATCCCAGTACTTTGGGAGGCTGAGGCAGGAGGATTGTGAGTTTGAGGTCAGCTTGGGCCTCCAAGTGAGTCCCTTGCTCAAATCCAACAACAGTCACTTGTGCCAGCAACTCCAAAACAGCTAACGTGAGAGGTTATGAGAAGTGGTTCTTCTACAGTTACGTGACAATGGACTGATGGGCCCCTCATTCCTACTTGTAATCTGTTTATGATAATGGTTTTAGACACAGACATATTTCATGTCAAGACTGAGGTGTTAAAACCAAGTGGAGAATTACAAAGATTATCACAGGAAAGAAGAAATTGTAAAGAGACACTTGCGCCCTTCTGTTTGGCTGTCAGACTATTTAAACTATGGTCCAGAGGAATTGGAATTTCCATATCCTGAGGAAAACTTATATTAGGAGAAGGAAAAGGCTGAACTCTGGCACCAGAGAGGAGGAAGTTGTCTCCTAAAAGGAGGTTATTCAGACCACCCTGCAGAAGAGACAATGGTGGGTGGGACCATAACTAGAGTAAGACCTAACAGCAGTTAGCTGTAACAGCTGTACACCGGCCCTCAACTAAAGCACTGAAGACAGCCAAGCCTGTTAGATCTCAGACTCTTATCCTAAAAACTGTGCTAACATCAGCTGTGTCATATGTGGCAGTTAATCGAGATATTCTCATTCCATAGCTATGTGCCTGTGTGAGGACAGATGAACCTGAAACTCACATATTAAGTAGTGATATTAAAAAAAAGAACGCAAAAAGTCTAGAGAGAAACTGCATTAATCAGTCAAGAAAAATAACTACCATTCTAAATTTATCTTTTTTATTACCCCTAAGAATAGTAAGATAATAGTCTATTCCTTTATTTTGGGAGACAGAGACAATGAACTCCATCATGCCTCCAGAAAATATTGATTCCCAGGTCGTGAGGATGCAGCAATGAATGACACAGAATGACCCATTCTGTAGCCTAGGGTAACCTTCAACTCCTAATGCTGGCATTATAGGTATGAGCCACCAAGGTCTGCTTGATAATTACTTTCAAAAGTTTCTGTGGTTCTGCCTAGAACAAGAAGTAAAATAAGAGCAACAGAAAGGTCAAAAGGCAGAAAAAATATTTTCCAAATGTCATGATTTGATCCAGGTGTCCCCCACAAATGAGTATGTTCTGAATACTTGATCCACAACTGAAGGCAGTTTGAGTATTAGAACCTTGTTGGAGCTGTGGAGTTGGGGGCGGGCTTATGGGTGATATAAGCCAGTTTCCCCTTGCCAGTTTTTCTGTACAATTTCCTGCCTCTGTTTCCAATACTGTGGCAGAGGTGATGTCCACCCCTCTACTCATGCCATCCCATTTTCCCTGCCATGATGGAGCTTCCCCTTGAGTCCGTACACCAAAATAAACCCATTCCCCCACAAGTCACTTTTGGTTGGGTTCTTTCTGTGCAGCAACAAGAAGTTTGACTACAACACCAAATGAAATTATGAACTGAATGAAATCAAAAGGGAAAAGTCACTATAGTTTGAAGAGCTATGCTGCATCACCCAGGGATTAAAAGCATGAGGGTGGTGGACAATATCCTGAGGAGTTGGCAGGGAGAGGACCTGGAAGCCCATAATGAGATGAGGTACATGAGAGTGAGCAATGCCAACCCTCAGAGGCTGCACCTTATTAGTGGAGCCCCTAATGGCTTAAAGTAGTTGGAAGTGATAGTATCTTTAAAAATTAAAGAACATATTCTAGTTGAACATGTTTGTTCATGCCTGTAATCCCAGCACATGGGTAGAAGGATCATGTGAGCTCTAGGCCAATCTGGACTCAAAGATGAGTACCAAGTCATTGTATACTACAGTAAGGCCCTACCCCAAATAAATCTCCTTGTGGTATATACAATATATTAGCATATTCCATCAACACACAGCTAATACGTATAAAGAAGAATTTAGCTGATAAAATTGAAACACTGTGGAATTACAATGGAGCTACATTGAGCATCATAAAAGCCAGAGGTCAAGGTCAAGCTAAGGAGGATTAGAGGTCATCATGTCAGTCTTGAGGATTAAAGGTAATAGTTGTCACTCTCAAGAGGAATACAGGTCATAGTTATAAAATTATCAGGAGGACTAGAGGTCAAAGTATCACTCTCAGAAGGACTAGACACCATAGTGTCATCTCAGGAGGACTAGAGGATATATTCTTACTCTCAGGAGTACTACAGGTCACAGTGTCACCCTCGGGAGGATTAGAGGTTGCAGTGCCACTCTCAGGAGGACTAGAGGTCATAGCGTCACTCTGAGGAGGACTAGAGGTCATAGTTGTCACTCTGAGGAAGAATAGAGGCCATAGTGTCACTCCAGAGGACTACAGGTATAGCTGTCACTGTCAGGAGTAATAGAGGTCTTAGTGTCACTCTCAGGAGGAACACAGGTCACAATGTCACTCTCAAAAGGACGACAGATCATAGTGTCAGTCTCAGAAGTACTTCAGGAAAACATTACCGCCTTCCTTCTGAGGAGAATAGGATAGATAAGTAGACTCTCATCCAGGCAGTAAGTCAGGGATTGCCCAATATGATTTTGCATTACAATTTTGCCACGTCTTCTCAAGTTTAAATTAACTCTTAAAAGGATAATGATTTCAGGCTTTGTTGTGTTTCCAACAGTTCCTGAATAACTGGCATGTTCTTAAATACAGGTGTTAAGACTATGCTGTTTTACAGTCTTTTCCTGATGGTTTCCAGGTTAATTTTATATTTGTTGATAGGAATTGTGCTTTTAGGACTGGTAATGTGTTATATGCCTATATTTACAGCTATTAGATATTTAAAAAATAAGATGTGCCTATTTCCCATACTTACGTTATGGCCTACACTGTCACAGTGCAATTAAAGTTTAGACAAAATGATTTAAAATGTTTGTGGCATTCTTTAACCAAATATGTGCTGTATACACACACTTCAAGGTTGGTGCAACTTCTTTTCTAAATGTTCTAACAACCTATGTAGAAGCCATAGCCAACTGAAATAATTGGAGCTAAAAAGGCCAATATTTTGGTGTCTGCTCCCAGGCCGTAAGGCTGCTGGAGATGATGGGACACTGGGCCTCTGGTAAGTCACCAGTCCTCATGATCAGGTAGAATATGGAGACCTCAAAAGAAAATAAATGAGTATATAGTCTAAAACAGGAGAGTCAATACTGAGGAAAAATCTGCCCTCTAAGATTCCCAGAGAAGGGAGGCCACTTGGTCAGCATGGCCTTGACTCGTCCCAACCAACACACCCCGTGCATGCATATATATATATGAATCAAGTTGTAGTCACTTGATTCAAGAGGCTTCCATATGTTGGTAACAATGGTGAGATGGTGAGTCCCTTCAAATTTATACAAAGGCATATATATGCTCCAACCATCAAAATGGTTTGCTATTAACATGCACTGCCCATAATGACACCCAGTGGCACTCTGGTGCCAACCTTTGGCCCTGGAAACCCCCAAGATAGATTGAAAGGTACACTCTAAAATCTTCTTAGATATAAGGACAACATGTAAAAACATTAGTGTCCAACTAATTCAACTGGTTTTAAAACACCAATGGACTAAAAATGTTTATCAATGGTATGTCATATGACACCAAAAACAAAGGCTTAAATAACACAGCTGAGGAAATACAGTAAATACTAAGATTCAAATAAGGAAAGTTACTATACAAAGTCACGTGGCTTAGATACCCTCATCACAGCCCAGGATGATGTATTTGCCATTATCAATATTAAATGTCATATATATGTTCCTAATAATTCTGCTAAATACGGCATCTGCTTTATAAGCCAGACAGAAACAGATTTGGAGCATGTCAAACACTACTGTGCCATTCTGTGAATAATTCAAAGAGTGGATCTTAATCAGCTTGTGCTCAGATGGTCCTGAATCTAATCCCACCTGCCCAGGTTCCCTCAAATGTTCTCCAAGGCCTGTAAGTCCTACAAGAACAGAAACGCTAAAGGCATCCAGTTTGCTATGTACCCGCTTACTTTTGTTCTTTCTCCCCACACTTTCTTCCAGGACTGTGTTCCTGCACACCACCAATACACTTTCGATGTCCCTCAGATAGTCCCGCTGGGGTTTTCCCAACTGCAACGCTGGACTGGACGACCCCACTCAGCTCAATGCTCAATGTCCCAATTCCCCAAGGGCACTTCTTCAGAGGCGGTATTGAGGCAGTTTGGGGTGACTGGGCCCCTGAAAGTGAAAAAGCAGGAAGGCCCATGCCGTGCAGCCTCTTCTTAACTCTGCCTTCCACCTGAGCCCCTCCCTTGGGATGGAGTGGGAGTTCTCCTGACAGTGTGGTTGGTCAAACTTAACTTCCTGAGCCAGCCTGAGCCCAGACCAATCAACTGTCTCTCTGGCTCACCTGGGGCAGGAGACCGGAAACACCACCAAGAGTTTTATCACCAACAGAAGGCAAATTGCTCTCTTTTTGGCTGGCCAACAGAGACTCCTGAACCTCCAGGTTTAGGTAAGACCCTTCTCTAACATGGGCTCTATACTTTTTCCTCTTTCCTTCTCTTAATCTAATAAAGTCTCTCTGAAGCTTACCCTCTGGCAGTCTCTAAGTTCATAAGACAAGAATCTGGGGTACCCTAAATTTTTGGTGTGCTGGCATATTGGTGTATTGGCAAGGAAACCTGTTACATTTCTTCATCCACATACGTGATATTTGATCACTAAGTCTAGACTCTTTTCCACCACATGTCCTCTTCTCTGTGCTTCTTTCCACCCAAAATACCAAAGTCCTAGTACAAGCTTATGTCGGCATTCATTACCATAGCCACTTCCCCAAGATTCTCCCAACTTCCAGTACACACACACACACACACACACACACACACACACACACACACACACACACGATTTGGAAGCTCCAAGCATAATCGGAGCATCATTATTTACATATGTAGAAAAATATTAAAAAATTAAAAATTTACCCCAGCTGATGAGTACCCAGTAATTATACAATATTGGCTTGATAAAGATCTCTTTGCGGATGAAGGAAGCCATCATGAATAGATGACATTTTACCTGCACGAGATCTAAGCAATACGGCCCCAGCAGCATGCCATCACGGATGATGGCAGAGGGCAAAAACAGAGGACTGACTAATTTAGAAGAAAGTGGTCAGTGGAAGGGAGGGGACAAAGGAAGTAATGGGAGGGATTATGATCAAAATAAATTATGTACATGTATGAAATTGTCAATACAGGAAACTTAAAAATCAAAAATAATTCCCACTTCCTCTCAGCTACAGAACCCCTTCAGTGGTAACTAGCCTGCTGCATATTTGGAGTGTATTTCAATAAATTCTTTTTCTTTAAAACAAAAAATAAATAAATTTTAAAAAGAGCTATTTAAGAGAGTTAAATGCTAAATATGACCTACATCAAATGTCCTCACAGGAATAAAATTTTCTAAAGGAAAGCCCAGGATTCACACACCGAGTGCAACCTGCATGCACACACGTGCTCTACAGCCCACCTCCCTGGATGAACTGGTGTTTGAGAAGGTGAACACTGGGATGACAAATAAAATTAGTGATAAACAATATTTATTTCCTACTTGAGTGCTGAGTGACCTTGGTAATGCCCAGGCAATGAGTATTAATTTCCTCATTTACCAAAACTTAGAATTAACAATATGCTTATAAGGTGGGAGTCAGGCTAAACAGAGTTAAATCCCCTTAAAATAGCAATGGCTTTAGGAATGTGTTCTTGTTATGGCAGCTACTGTAATTACTATGATTGTTACTCCAATCTGAAAACCTTTTGCTGATTTAATTCTATTTTGGTCTTTCAACACATGTTTTCACTATGTAGCCTATGCTGCCATAGCCTCCCTAGACCACCACATCCGTCAGATAAGGCTTATTTATATCAGCATTTTAGCATATTCATTTAATTCTCTAAAGTAGCCTATGAAGGCAGGCAGTGCCATTTCTGAATTTACAGATGAAGAAATTGCCATTAAAATTGTAGATAGTAAATAGGATCACATACCTAGTGATAACAAAGAATAAAAATAAAAGCACAAGTTTACATGGAGGTCTCCCTGTGCATGCTCCATTCTAAATGCTTTCTACAGGTGGTCTGAAATAGTAGCAACAAATCTATAAAGGCCATCTTCACTGTCCCCATGTTAAAGGACAACAAGATACAGAGCAGCTGTCTGCAGGTGTGAATCCACGCTGACCACCTGACTTGTTGTATAGTACCTTCCTTTCACTGTTTCACCTTAAAAAACATATATATTTTTCAAATTAACATCCTCCAGTCTTGACAAAATATATTGATCCCAAGATGACCACTTTCTTCTGGTCCAGGCTTGACTTGCTCTGCCTTTGTATGAGCCCCGGAGATCTCACTCCCACCCTCCCACAGAGCTCTCTGTATTTTTTTTCCTTCCTTCCTTCCTTCCTTCCTTCCTTCCTTCCTTCCTTCCTTCCTTCCTTCCTTCCTTCCTTCCTTCCTTCCTTCCTTCCTCCCTCCCTCCCTCCCTCCCTCCCTCCCTCCCTCCCTCCCTCCCTCTATCCTTTTCTCTTTCTTCTCTCTCTCTCATCTCTTTCTCTCTCCCCCTCC
>PVHP010035301.1:0-18593 GCA_004024765.1 Zapus hudsonius | reverse complement strand
TCCAGAGCAGCCAAAGCACTGAACGAGTTCTAACATTAGGACTCTGAGTTTTCTTGTCATTCAGCTGAAGTCTGACCCCCATTGTGATGGCATTGCGAGGCAGAGTCTTTGGAAGTACTGAGATCAGGAAGGTTCATGCTCTTACAAGGAGAGACAGAGGGAGCCAATCTCTCTCTTCTCTGTGTAAGGGCACAGCAAACACATATGGTTTCCCACATAGGATTAAACATATTAGTACTTCCTCATAGGCCCATGAGAGGCCACACCTCCCAGAATAAATAGTGACAGTGGATAATGACTGGGTGAAGGGAGTTGTGTCTTTAGTGGTTATGATAATTTGCATATGAACCCCCACACACACTCCAACCATAGTCTTATTTGTTTGTGATTAAGCTTCAAACTTATTCCCTGGCTGATGGCATTTTTGAGAGAAATGGTGCCCACTTGGTGAAGCCCTGCTGGAGGAGGTGTGCCATGGGGAGGTCTTGGGGTGTTATAGCCCAAGTTCCCCACCCATTGCCAGAGACATCTTACTCTTGCAGCCTCCAAGCTGATGTGACAAGATGTGATGCCCAGCTTCTGTTCTCCATGCCACGATGAAAATTCCTCTTAAGAATGTAGGTTGAGATAAACTCTTCTTTCCCTTAAGCTGTTCTGCTCAGGTGTTTTGTTCCAGCAATGAGAAGGTAACTGTTATAGTGGTGTGGCCATTGGTGGTTTGCCTATCCTCCAGGAAATAACCTCTCACCCATGATCATGCAAGGAGCAATCCTAATTTAATGCAATTGGTCAAAAACAAACAAACAAAATGCATGAAAGGATAATGGTGATCTAAGAGGAAGGGGAGGGGGAGAGAGAGAGGGTAGTTGGGAGGAGTGAGATCAAATGCATGAAAGTGATAAAAATAAAAATAATATTTTAAAAAGAAGACAGCCATCTGAAAACCAGGAAGAGGTTCTTCAGTAGAGCTGACTGTTGGCTCTGGCTCTGACTGCCCGGCCTTCAGAATCCTGAGGTTTGAGCTGTATCATGTTCCATTATAGCGTTCCAGGCTGAAAAGTTAAATAGTGCCGAGGAGATGGCTCAGTGGTTAAAAATGCTTGCTTGCAAAGCCTATTGGCCTCGGTTTCATTTCCCAGTGCCCACAGAAAGCCAGATGTACCAGGTGCCCCATGCAGCACTGAGAGGCGCTGGTGTGCCCATTCTCTCTCTCTCTCTCTCTCTCTCTCTCTCTCTCTCTCTCTCTCTCTCTCTCTCTCTCTCTTTCTCTGTCTTCCAAATAAATAAAAAATATATATTACATAGAAAACATTACACATCTTAACCTCTCAGATCCACTCTTTCATGTACACAAGAGAATATTTCATTCTGATACTTGGACAAGTGAAGACTAATCTACAAAAAAGTCCCCAGACATTAAGTGTAAGAAACATATTTTCTCATTTAGGGAGGCAAACATAAACATGCTCCCATGAACATAAATTACATGCGTTCTACTTCAGTGACCTAATTTCACTTCTTACCCTTCAGCGTTGGCTTCCCTCTCATTTCCACTTTGCAGCCTCACTTATGTCCCTCTCTCTAGTTGCATGTGACACAGCTTTCTTTAGCTATGGTTTCTTCCCTCTCTTGGCTCTGGGGACCCTGAGGTGACCAAGTGGCACTGCCTTCAAGGATATGGAGTCTGGCAGAGAAGATGGACCTTGATTGGCTCACTGTCACCAGGTCCACACTGAGAGGTATATCACACATGGATTCCTGGCCTCGGTGTCAGGCTTCCCAGAGTGGGCATTACAGTTGCCACCTGCCAACAGGCCAAAGTCCTCCTGGGGCATCCTTAACCAGAGCATGCCAAAGTCAGTTGCACCCTATCTGGCCTTCCTTCCTCCTGTGGAACCATGAACTTTCTCCTCTTCCCTCACTTTGATAAGAAGGAAAGGAAATACTTAGGGAATAGCTAAGTTACTAGTGGCATTTCTATTCTTCTAACAGGTTAAAAACAAACAACCATGGCAAGGATTGGTCTTGGAGCTGGGCTTATTACGAAAGACCTTTTGCAAGCCAGGCATGGGAGTTCACACCTGTAATCCTGGCACAAGGGAGGCTGAAGCAAGTTTGAGGTCAGACTGGAACTACCATGTGAGACCCTGTCTCAAAACAAACAAACAAACAAACAAACAAACAAAGAATAACAGAAGACCTCCTGTGTTGGAGGACAAGAAGAGAATCACGGGGACTTGTCGTAGGTACATGGGGGATACGGAGCCCTCAGGATGCCCAACGCCAAGAACTGAAGATAGGAGCTCTCAAGTCAGGAAGGCAGGTAACACAGAGGTGAGGACAAGAGACATGGGCTGAAGATAGAACCTCAGTCTCAGGGAATAGAGGCAGTTCTTCTTCTGAAGACTAAGACCCAGGCCTTTGGGTGTGGGTAAGAGGAGACAGGAGGAGAAAGCACAAATCTGAATTTTAGTAATATTGTAACTATAAGGAACTGACCAAATCAGCAAGCTGAAAAATTGGTTTGATGATACCTCTCATCCTAGCATTCGGGCTAGCTCCATGTCTCTAATTAAGGGCCATGTCACCCCATGACAATGGCGACCCTTCAGAGATGTGGCCTAGGGGCTCTTGGTGTAATTAGATTGGGGTGGGAGATGCTACATCTGGGTATAGAAAGTGAAGTGAGTCTTCACAATGTCTCCTTCCAGCTCTGTGGTTCTCTGCAGCTTTAACGTGAGCAGCACCATTGAGTGTAAGCGATGGGGTAGAACAGAGTTTCAGGAGTGTGTGTGTGTGTGTGTGTGTGTGTGTGTGTGTGTGTGTGTGTGTGTGTGTTCCCATTGATTCACTATTACCCCTGATAACTTTTTGTTATCTGAGCGATTGCTACATAGCTTTCCTATTCCCTGAGCCTGGGATATGTGAAATTTTTCACTCATGAGTTTATATATTCATGAAATAGTAAAGGCTATAAATTCTGTCTTTCCCCCCTCATTCATTCATTCATTCATCAATCCATACATGGGAACCTTCCTAATTATTTTAATTAGATCCTAAAATTAATAAATGATATTGATCATGCCAGCCACTTCATAGCTCAAATAAAAGCAAATTTGTCTAATTAAGCATCATGCAGAACTTTGAACCTTCCCTCTCTCCCAAGACCTGTAAGCTGTCAGGAACCGTGCACGTGTCAGAAGAAGCAGGCTAGAGGAAACAGTCCCCTCACTTCCATCCCATGCTCTGCTGCTATTACTTTCAGCCACGTGAGCCTCTACCTGGAAGGTTTTCCTTTAACCTTTCTCAGAATGAGAGAGGAACACTTAGTGTGTAACTTGAGTTCCTTGTATGATAGTATCATAAATAAGAAACGTTTTTCTTTCAAAGAAATACAGTAGTAACTGTTTAAAAACATTCAGCTGGGCTGGAGAGATGGCTCAGTGGTAAAGGCACTTTCCTACAAAGCCTAACAACCTGGGTTTGATTCCCCAGTACCCACATAAAGCCAGATGCACAGAGGGGCACATGCATCTGGGGTTCATTTGCAGTGGCTGGAGGCCCTGGCACACCCATTCTCTCTCTCTCTCTCTCTCTCTCTCTCTCTCTCTCTCTCTCTTCTCTCTCTGCTTGCAAATCAATAAATAACAATTTTTTAAAAAAATTCGGCAGCATTAAAATACCTTATGTTATGGAACTATATTTTGTATATAACTCTGAATGACAAGGCTCAGTTTCTGGTCATTTTAAAATTTGATAATTTAAAAGTATCAAGCACACAATAAGTAGTTTCAACCGAATGAGTAATTTCAGAAGAAGTTAGTAACGCTACAAACACGTTGGAGAGCCACATGAGGTTTGTTCATTCATGTGACAGTTTGGTTTTCCAGGTCATATTTCCAAGCGCCAAAACCAATTATATACAAGAGGTATGTATTTTGTTATTATTTAAATAAAACGCGTCTTCAGATATGGAATACTTGGAAAACTCACTTTATTGTCCCAATTAGGAAGGCCATTTTAGTTTTGAGTTGAAGATGAACTACGTCTCTGGTTATGCTGTGCAAAGTCCATTTGTAGAGTGAAGTCAGGAAAGACGGACGGTGGCCAAGCCTCATCAGCAACTGTATCCAAAGGGAAAGACTGCTTCGGCTGGGTCTCGAAAGAATATCCGCCCTTGCGCTTGCCTCCTACCCCCTCCCTGCGGTCTTTGGGGCGAGTTCATGTCTTTGGGGTCAAAAGATCTTGCACTCGTTGATGGAGAAGAGCCTCCGTCGTCGGTTCCGTCTCCTGGCCTGGTTGACGGCCGTTCGGACGGCACATTCGAACACCTGCTGAACGCCCCGGTTGCTCAGAGCTGAGCATTCCAGGTAACCCTTGGCTCGCACGTCCTGGGCCAGTTTCTTCCCCTCCATGGCACCGACGCAGGAGGCTCTGTGGGGCCCCGCTTCCCGCTGGTCAGTCTGCGTGGCCACCACGAGGACCGGGGTGTAGGGCAGGTTGTTCCTGATCTCGCCGATCCACTTGCTCTTCAAGTTCAGGAAGGAGCTGTGGTTGGCCACGGAGTAGCACATCAGGACCACATCTGCCTGCTGGTAGGACAGGGGGCGGATGCTTCTGAAGGCATCGTGGCCAGCGGTGTCCCAAAGGCCCAGGCTGATCTGGATGCCATCCATGAAGACGTCCACGCCTGTGTTCTCATACACCGTGGGTTTGTAGGCCTCTGGGAAGGTCTCCGACGTGAAGCGCACCAGCAAGGAGGTTTTCCCCACAGCGCTGTCCCCTACCAACACACACTTGATGGAACTCAGCATCTTCCCAGGTGGAGTCCCACTCACAGTCCAGGATCCCAAGAGAAAGAGCCCTCAGTGGGCTGCCATAGCAGGCGCCATCCAGTAAGGGGGGTTTGTGTCTTCAGAGCCTTTGCTGGCAATGGCTACGTCCAGGGGAGAGGCACTGTTCGCTGGAAAACCTCTAGCGTCTGGTCACCAACTGCAACAGAAAGAGAAGGAAGAACTGAGTCTTTCCTTGTGGATGAGGGTGCCTCCTCATTAGTAAACTATTTACACATGGGGTGTCCATCCCATGGTAGCCCCCCCCCAAAGCCCATCTGTCCAACCTTATCCTTCCCCTTGGCAAAGTAAGCTAGGATCTGTAGCTCCACACTGGCACCCACATCTCCTGCCTAAGAAGCACAAATGTTTTTTATCTTTAAAAATTAGCACTTGGGCTGGACAGATGGCTCAGCAGTTAAGGTGTTTGCCCTCAAAGCAGAAGAACCTGAGTTCTATTCCCCAGTACCCACATAAGCTAGGTGCACAAGGGGGCACATGTGTCTGGAGTTTGTTTGCAGTGGCTGGAGGCCCCTGGTGAGCCCATTCTCTCTCTCTCTCTCTCTCTCTCTCTCTCTCTCTCTCTCTCTCTCTCTCTCTCTCTCTCTCTCTCTCTCTCCCAAATAAATATAATAATTTTTAAAAATCAGCTCTTGTGGGCTGGAGAGATGGTTTAGATGTTGAAGGTACTTGCTTGCCCTTTTTCAATTTTCCAGTACCCACATAAACCCAGACACACAAAGTGGTGCACAGGTCTGGCAAGAGGCCTTGGTATGCCATTCATTCTCATTCTCTCTCTCTCTCTCTCTCTCTCTCTCTCTCTCTCTCTCTCTCTCTCTGCTTATAAATAAATAAATATATATATTTTTTTAAGATCAGCTCTTGAATGTAGATGTGGAGTGCACACCTGTAATTCACACACTTGGGAAACTCAGGTAGGAGTTAATGAGTTCAAGGCCAGCTCAGGCTACATAGTAAGACCCCCATAAGAAAAGAAGGGAAGGGAAGAAAAAGGAAGTGAAGGAAGAAAGGAAGAGAAGGAAGGGAAGGAAAGAAAAGAAATGAAACAAGAAGGGAAAAAAGACTGGAAAAAGAAAAGCAGAAAATCAGTCTGCTATTAACAACAGAAACAGCTGCTCTGATGGGCCCATGAAAAGACCTCAGGTGCCAAGCTGGTGGGTGCCACACTTGCAGGCAGCAGGAAGGCAGCAGAATGCTCTCCGTAGCCCCAGGTTCTAACCAATGTGATGGGCCACAAAAGCTGTACCCATTGCCTTCCTTTATTGATTCGTCACACAGCCCTTGGTTTATGTGGGAATTCATGTTAAGCAACAGAAAAGAAATCACCGGGGCTGGGCATGGTGGCACATAGCACTTGCGAATCAGAGGCAAGAGGAGTGCCACAAGGTCCGGGCTAGCCTGTTCCACATAGAAAATTCCAGGCCAGCCAGAGCTACATAGTGAGAACCTATCTCAAAAATAAAATAACAGGCTAACCCCCCTCCTGCCTTCTCATGGGGAGGAGCTCGTCATCATTTCCCCTCTTTCCTTCTCTTAATCTAATAAAGTCTCTCTAAGACTTTATTCTATTTTTTTAAATAAAGTTTAAAAGACATCGCTGGAGTGTATTAAGTTACTTCTCTCTTCAACAGTTTTGGACAGCCATCTGTGTATCAAGAACTCTGCTAGGCTCTCGGTTGAACCCAGGGGCTTGTTTGGAAACTACCGCATTCAGAGCCTGGCTCTTAAACAGGATTGCATAAAGTGACAGAATATGAATTTTATCAAAGGGCTAAACAAGTTCTCACTCACTCACAGGTGAGAGAGCACAAAGCAATGAGTCCAGCTTTGCAGACCCGTCCCATCTGCCACGGCACATTGTCACAAGACCAGTCCCGCTTCACACAAAGGAAAGCTCTTTCAAGCCAAAATTCTGACTAAAGTTTGTTAATGCTGACACATCACACGTGAAGCTCGTGAATGGCAGACCTCCGTAAAAAAATCACTCTTCTCATCCTGATGGTCCCTTCCAAAATACTTGGATCCTTGCCCATCCAGTTTCTATTTCATTACACATAACTTTTCTAAACACGGAAGCTAAGTGACTTTGACCATGTGACCTACTGTCTGAGACAGTTCTTCCCTAAACACTGAGCTGCAAGGGAGCCGTAGTTCCCTGACTCCACATTTAAGGTGCCAAATATTGAGTGTCCATGGCACAGGTGCTGTGATGACACATGTGTCTGGACCATTTTCTTATTTGAATGAATATTTTTACTTATTTGTGAGCAGAAAGAAAGTAAGAGACACACAGAGAGGGAGAGGAAGGGGAGAGAGGGAAAGAGAGAGAGAGAAAATGGGTGTGCTGAGTATCTGGCTTTATGTGGGTGCTGGAGAATTGAACCGGGGCTTGCAATGGCCTTTAACTCTTGAGCAATCCACCCCCCCCCAGACCCTTTCTGATGATGCACTTAGGTTACTCTCATGCACGATGACCCTGGACACCCGCTTGTCAGCAGCTCTTTGACAAAGGAGCCCATGTCTCTGTTAGACTTTAGCCCTTTAGATTTAGGGGAAACATATATATATATATATGATATATATATATCATATATATATATATATCATATATATATATATATATATGCATTTGTGGCTTAGTTTGGAGCCAAACCCTATAATTTAAATTCTTAAAATTTATCTTGACACCAATTTTCTTTTGGTTATTTCAGTGAAACCTTTCTATTAGGTTGAGTTAAAGCCAGATTTCCTGAGTAGATATCTGTGAAAGGATGTTAGTGAGAAATAATATTAAGAATGGGGGTGTCAATGGCTCAGTGGTTAATGAGAGTGCCTGCAAAGCCTAGTACTCGATTTGATTGCCTGGGACCCACGTAAAGCGCTGCATGCACTTGGAGTTCCTTTTGGAGCTGCTGGAGGCCCCGTTGTGCCCATTCTCTCTTTCTTCTCTCTTTCTTCACCTCATTGTTCATCCTTCCTTGACCACCTCATGTCCCTTGTCACCCCTAGCCTACTATAACACATGCCCTGCTGTGTCACCATAGTTCCTTGCGCTCTGCTGAAGTGGTCAGTCCCTGTTCATAAACCTGGACGATGAGATCTGCCCTCGAGTCTTCACAGGGAGCTTGTGACGATCAGGTGGATATGCTAACATGGCATTAACCCCCTCCTGCACTTTCAATAAACACACGAAACTTCTCTTCCCCACTGTGTGAAGAAGCGCCTGCAGAACCACATGGCATAATGGAAAGCAAAGGTGAAATCATGACTGCGTGAACTAATAATATTTTTGCAGGGTTTAGGGTAGCAGTTTTGGTGGAGGTGGCTTACTTCAAGATGCTGATGGAATCCTGACCCCGGGAGAACCCCTGACTTGCATAGGCCCAGTATTTGCTTTTCACTTCTTTACTCAAGAGAGGTAATTCAAAAATCTTAAATAACAGTATAGAAAAACAAGGTACAACCATGTCTCAACTCTATCACTCCAAATGCATAAGCTTTTATTCTTTAAAAATATACTAGCCGGGCGTGGTGGCGCACGCCTTTAATCCCAGCACTCGGGAGGCAGAGGTAGGAGGATCACCATGAGTTCAAGGCCACCCTGAGACTCCATAGTGAATTCCAGGTCAGCCTGGGCTAGAGCAAGACCCTACCTTGAAAAACCAAAAATATATATAAAAAAATATATATATATGTATATATATATATATATACTATATGTACTTTCTAAACACTTTATCACATGTTTAGAAATTTCTGTTTCAACAAAACCTGCATACCTGGATGGTTTTAACAAAAACTTCCAATTATTTCAACAGTTCATAATTGCATAGTATTCCTGTTAACAAAGAATCAAATATATATATATATATGTACATACATATAAGATTGTATACTCTAAGCCTAAACATGTATATGCAAATACATGTATGTATGTTTAGGCTTATAAGTTACTTTTATGTGGAGTGATTTTCTTAGGTAATATATTTACAGATGTGGTATTAATAGGTTAGTGGGTAATTTGTGACTTTTTCAAAAACATTTATTGAATAGTTACAAAATTGTGGAATGTTCAGTTTATGTGTGCACACTAAACTTCAATAAGAAATTTTTTTTTAAATAAGCTGTTAAGACAGGGGAGATGGCTCGGTGGTTAAAGATGCTTACTTGCAAAGCCTGCCAACCCAGGTTCAATTCCCCAGTACCCATGTAAACCAGATATACAAATGGCACATACGTCTGGAGTTCATTTTTAGTGTCAAGAAGCCTTGGCTTGCCCATACTCTTTTTTTCTCTCTTTCTCTCTCTCTCTTTCTCTCTCTCAAATAAATAAAAAAATAAATAGTTGCCGTCATTGTTGTTTATAAAAGAAAACTGTTAACAAAACCTATTAACCCTGCGTCTGGTGGGGTATACCTAAACTACTTAGGATGTAATAAGATCTTCTGAGCCCAACAACTCCAGGCCAATCCGAGGCAGCATAGCAAGAACCCCAGCTCAAAAACAAATCACAATGGGCACGTGCTTTTGCTGCAAACATCTCAAGCAGTACTTTCTGTTCGGTTTCATCTTGTAAGATTACATTTCACTAACTCTCGATCCTACTTTAATAATTCTCCCTAGTATCTTACTAATTGCTACAAATACTCATGAAAGTCTTTTTCAAAATCCCACAGACATCATACATGGGTCAGGTTGTCGTTACAGATCTCCTCTCTTCCAAATGGACCTTGTTCTAGATACTGGTGTGCTGGTTGCTGGCCGCAACTTTCAACGCAGATTCTCCAGAGTCAAGGTCCTAAGCCTAAAGTGTATTTAGCCTCATCAGAATTGAATTAAAATGGAACGTCATGGGCATCCTGTGTCTCCGGGCCACAAGTTCCATGGCCACCAAGCTAAGCAAGACCTGTGAGGAGCTGAGCATTTATTTCACCCTGGTACCTGCTGATGGGCCAGAGAGAGTTCAAGTGCACTGAGGGGACAGGTGCCTTATTTCAGTTACTCCTTACAAGGACAAGGAGCAGCAGGAGGCCTGCACTCCCGTGGACTTAACCACAATGTCTAGCTAAATACGGGTTCTTTTCTAGCCTTTCTATAATGGCAAAAGTTATCTGAGAATAGATAATGACTATACCTGAGTTCCTTTAAAACATCAGTGTACAAGGTATGAACTAACATACGAAAAGGTTTTCTGGCTAGGTATGATGGCTCATGCCTTTAATCCCAGCACTCAGGAGGCAGAGGTAGGAGGATCACCAGGAGTTCAAGACCACCCTGAGACTACATAGTGAATTCCAGGTCAGCCTGGGCTAGAGCGAGACCCTACCTCGGAAAAAAAAATACCATCATAAGATTTGCTCATACAATGTATCTAATTATGGATAATAAATATATCAATTTTAAAAAACAAGAAAGAAAAGTCTTTCTAAGAGAAACAAGGGGAAAGTAGACTTCAAAATAGTATGTACAGCATGGTACACAGTTGTGGAAAAATCTAGAGGAATCCATATCATTCTAAGGTGGACTGTCCCTGGGTTCTGGACTTGTAGAAAATTCTCGTTTCTTCTCTTTGCTTATGTGATTTAAGAATATATTTAGTAAAGCAGGCATGCTTACTTCTGCAGTTCTGAAGACATGCTTTGTATGAGCTCCTCGGTTTCTTTAGCTTTGGCTTTGGAAGAAAGGCAAGGCTGAGCGAGGGGTCCCTTCAAACTGAAAAGCTCAGAGGTAGAGCACTTGCCTACCCAGTGCTGGTCTCTGGCTCAAACCCCCAGAGTACTGCAGACAGAGACCGGACACAGGGACAGAGACGAAGTCTCACTATGTAGCCCAGGCCGGCCTTGAACCTGAAACCTTCAGCCTCAGCTTCTTGAGTACTATGATTACAGACATGTGCCTCCTTTTTAAGGCTTTTGAAGGAGTACTGCCAGGACATCGTGTGACACAGGATAGACATGTACAGCTTAGAACCTGCCTCCTGGTGAAGGGCAGTGGGGGAGGAGGGCAAGCTGCAGACCCAGGTACAGACTCTAAGGAAAGCCTTGTTCTTCTGGGAAAGTTCCTGCCTGCATCTCAAGGAGACATCCCTGGCTGCTCCTAGACCACATTCCTGCGAAAGGGTGTTCTCAAAGTTACTTTGCAATTACCCAAAATTTGGACTTCCTGGCTGGTACCATTGTGTTCACTGACTTCCCTCAGGCCACTCAGGCCTGCTTCTGCAGAACTAACTTTTTGCAGAAGAGCAGAAATCACAATGAAAATCATTCAAGACAGAAAACTGATCAAAACCAGATCGCAAATCAAAGTCACTCCTTGAGTGAGGGGATCCTCTGCCCTGGGGGTCTGGTCACTGTAAAATAGAAATCTGCCTGGTGTCTGGCTAGATTTCCACCAGGTCTATGATACCTCCTAGGTCTAAAGCACCATCGATGACTAAGGAAACCACCATATGCCAATGGATGCCCCCATGTTGCACCCAATGTAGAGCTGTTGGGGAATGGGCCCCATCAGACTGAGGGTGGCCTCTGCTAACTTCTCGTTTTCTCTGGACTATCTCTACCTACCATACTTTTCAAAAACATGAGCAACTGAAGCAGAAGGCAAAAGCCAATTACCACCTAGAGCCAAGAGCTGTATACTATTAGCATATATTTTCTTATCATTTCTTCCCCAGTGCTTCGCTTTTTTTCCCAAAATTAATACCATACTCTATGTACAGTTTGGCATCTTACTTTTTATTTTATATTTATATTGAAAATATTTCTTATATCAGGATTCTTTCAACATAATTTCGATAACTGTACAAAATTGTAATATATATATAGTCATTTATTTAACCACTTGCTTATAGTTGGTTATTTTTTTTAATTTTTTTTATTGGCAGGCAGAGGGGGAGAGAGACAGAGAATGAAACAGAGAGAGAATGGACGTTCCAGGACCTCCTGCCACTGCAAACAAACTCCAGATGCATGCACCACCCTGTGCATCTAGCTTTACGTGGATACTGGGAAATCAAACCCAGGGCTCAGGCTTTGCAAGCAAGTACTTTTAACAGCTGAGCCATCATCCCTACCCTACAGTTGGATATTTTAATTGCTCCTAATTTTACAAAAATATTCAGTGAACATTTTTATACAATTTTGTTTAAATCTGTGATTGTTTCTTTAGGATAAATAACGATTACTGAAACAAAAGCTGTGAGCAGGCCTAGGGTGATGGCTTGCTTGCAGAGCCTGACAGCCCAGGTCCACTCCCCAGCACCCTTGTGAAGCCAGTCACACAAAGTGGCGCATACATCTGGAATTCAACTGCAGTGGTGGGACAGTATGGAGTGCCCATTCCCTCCCTCCCTCCCTCCCTCTCTCCCTCCCTCCCTTCTCGGTCAAGGTGCTCAGTAGGTAAGCGGTTGCTATGCAAGGAAGCGGGCCTACATTCAATTCCCAGAGCCAAGGTAAAAAAGCTGGACATGGCTACTTGCATGCCTGTAAAGCCAAGTCGGAGTCGGGTGGAGACGTGAGGGTCACTGGGCCTCTTTGCCCAGCCGCTCTAACAAAAAAAAAGGGCACCTCAGGTTAGTGAGAGACTCTACAGCATGGGCGTACCCACACAGGGCACACATCTTCACATGTTCATGCATGTAACACACACACACACACACACACACACACACACACACACACACACACCCCAAAAAGAAAATGAAAAAACCATTTTTTAACTAATGGATTTAAGCTATATATGAAACTGTCATTTCATTACACTATTATCAATTGGCACTGGATATAACAGTGGCCATTTTATTTGAATAGTTTTCATTTGCATTTCACTTATTGGTGAAAATTAAATGTTTCTTATCTTTTGAACTGTTTGCATCTTATCTTTTCTTCTTTTCTCTCTTTCTTTGTGCTTGGTTGTTCTTCTACTATCCATCTATGTAGCCCAGGCTGCCATGGGCCCTGAGATCCTTGGGTTCTAAGAGTTTACACATGCACCACTGAGCCTGGCATAGAAATCTCTTTTCTGTGTGTTTGGTGTCTTATTTTACTTGCTTTTCTTCTTCTTCTCCTGCCCCCACAGCATGCTGGGGCACCGGGTGTCATATGCAGAGATGACAGGCCATGTTTT
Organism: Zapus hudsonius; assembly: GCA_004024765.1. Classification (NCBI taxonomy): domain Eukaryota; kingdom Metazoa; phylum Chordata; class Mammalia; order Rodentia; family Dipodidae; genus Zapus; species Zapus hudsonius. The sequence continues at coordinate 5,616 of PVHP010035301.1, read as the reverse complement.
GCCCAGCCAGAGTGCTCATTGTTTTCTGATGAGTTTTGAAACCTTCTTAGGGACTGGGGACATTAATTCTTTTCTTAAGTGTGTTGTGAATATTTTTTGAATATTTATGATGAGTCCATGTGCTCTGGGAATCCCCCAAATTCCTGGCACTCCCCTGGAAGGTAACATGTTCCCCACTGCGGACAGAAACTCCATATGATGGGAGAACCAAAAGGTCATGAAATTCAACCCACTCATTTCCCCACAGGGACGCCAGAGAGCAGAGATTGTGGTTTAACAGCTGGGGGCTGCCTGCAGGGCCAGAGGAAACCTGCTGAGTCAGCAAGCTTTCCACCCACCCAGGACGTTCCCAGTGCATGCTGGGCCATCACCTGAATCCTGTAAGCACCAAAGCTCTTTACCTTGCTACCTACCCCACATTCTCCATTTCAAGTCAACCTATGTTGCTTTTTTTTGTTTAACCCCAGGAGAAAGAGTACTACTGTGTATGAGTGACTTTTTACTCAAAAGGTAGCTCCCATTCTAACACAAAACCATCTATCTCCACACTGCTATTCCTTCTCTTGTTGACTTCCTAAGGGGCAAACATGTACCTTGTCAATATTGGCGAGCTAATAAGGAGGAGTGCTGGGTTCGAATGCTGCAGTCAGCGGGAAGCCTATAGTCTTTCTCTCCCTCCCTTCCAGCCCCCTTCCAATCCCATGAGGGAGGCCTGCCTACCCTGGTTACCTTGGTGAAACTAGGATCCTAAAATAAATTCATTCTTCCTCCAGGCTTGATTTCATACAACTCACAGAAGATTCCTTAATCGCTTTCACAGCCTTGGCAGGTGTGCAGGAGACTGTCATTTGAGGGCCCTGGGATCCCATCACACCATGGGCAGGAGTTAGTCACCCAAGAAAACACCAGGAAAGATCCTGACATCAAGAGACTATTGTAGGGCTGGAGAGAGGTTCAGCGCTAATGCACCTGCCTGCAAAGCCTAAGGACCTGGGTTCAATTCCCCAGTACCCACGTAAAGCCCAATGCACAAAGTAGCACATGCATCTGGAGTTTGTTTGCAGTGGCTGGAGGCCCTGGTGTACCCATTATCTCTCTTTCTCTCTCTCTCCCCCCTCTGCCATGCAAATAATATTAAAAAAGGAGACTGTGTACTACTACTGTCTGCCCATTTTTGTGCATATTTTCACTTCTCCTAAGCACTTCATTCCATCATTCTTCTTGTATGTCTTCTCAATATGGGAAAGGGAAGGGAAGGGAAGAGAAGGGAAGGGAAGGGAAGGAAGGGAGTTCAGTAAAGGGCCCTGTTTATGTAGAAACTGAAACGCTCAGACTAATCGGTGGCCCTCATGCCATCTAGCTTCCCTTCCCTGGAACACTGGTCCACTCAGAGCAACAGCAGCAGGCTCCATGCCCTGTCCCTCTGTGGAGAAAAGCCCCCTAGGAGCATGCAGCTGCACCCTAAGTTGTCGATAGAAGAAGAGGGGGAGAAGGAGAAGAAAGAGAAGAGGAAGATGATGACGACCGAGAGGAAGACTGACAGAGACAACGGCTACATGAGGATTAAACTAAAGCACGAGATGTTAGATTTTCTTAGACTTTCAAAACTGTCCTTTTGGAACACAGACATTGGTAGGTTTACTGTAGGTTCCAGTGTGATCTCATGTACGGCCATGTGTTTCCCAAGATGCTCAGCTTCTGATTAAGGTCTTGATCTGAAAGCTGAGAAAACCAAGAGAAACAGATTCATAACTTGCCTGAAATCACCAGACACTCCAGAGTAAGGTTCTTCTGCTTTTTTTTTGTTGTTTTTACTGTTAATGATTTAATTCATTGCTTATACATATATAATGTTCAACCCACATTAAATTAAATTATAAATTCATAGAAGTCTGAAAGAATGTCAGAATATCTATCTTTAATTGGCTTTAAACTAGGCTGGCTTTTAAAAAGCCTGATGGGATCAGAAGCTAGTAATAAAGAAAATGTTAATCTAGTTTAGACTGGGCCTGGAGTTCTCGTTTTTTATTTAACTTTGTTCATGTCTCTGGCCCTCACCTTTTAATCTTTACAGAAGTCATTTCATGGGAGAGGTGGCTGCTGGCCACCCAGAGGAGAAGGTGGGGCTGCACTTCACTATGGTAAGGCCCCACATGGCTGGAACCTTCAAGAGTAAAGCCCTAGGTTAGAAAGAGGTCTGCCACATCCTGCAGAGAATGGCCTTGTTGTCAGCTTCATCCGATGGGAGTGGACAAGGTCAATGAAAATGGAAAAGAACCCAGAGGACAGAGTGCAAATCCTGCCAGTGAGCTTGAGCTGCCCTTTGGAACTTGGTCCTCCAGGGAGAAAAGACAATGGAAAGCGTCCCCGTGGCCAGGCAGAGGGCCTGACCAGTGCCCAAGTGGGCACTCAGGGTAGAGCTGGCTCTTGTGGCCAGAGCATGGGCAGAGTGACATCGCAAAGGAGCTCTAGAGCGAACTTGTAAAAAGCCTGTTGTACACGTTAGGTGCAAAACATCTTCCATGCAGGCTTCGGGCTCCATTCCTGCCCCCTCTGCCCTGTTCTGGTTCTACCAACAGTGTGACAGTGTGATACCCTGGTGTCTCCTGCTGTGCTGATCTCATCTGCTGCACCAGTTCTAGGGCTCAAATGCCGGCTTTTCCATGAAGCCTTCTCCAAACTCCCAGGAAGCATCATTTTCCCATTATTGGAGAAATTTGTCTAATCATGAAAAAAAAGGTATATAACAGAATTGTTACGTGAAAAACAAGAAAGTTCAAAATAGTACTGCAGTGTGATCCTGATTTTTTTATATCTATGTATGTGCGTGTTTATGTGTGAGAGAGACACCAGTGTGTGCGTGCAGACACGGTCACGTGTGGAGACCAAAGGGCGGCCCTGGTGTTGGTCCTCATCTTCCACGTGTTTGAGACAAGCTCTCTTGCTCCCTGCTGCATACTCCTGGCTAGGTGGCCTGGGAGCTTCCAGGGATTCTCCTGTTCTGCTCCCATCTTGCTGAAGAATAGGAATTACGCATGCTCAGTGGTACGATCAGGTCATCACCCTTGTGCGGCACACACTTTACCCACTGAACCATCTCTCCAGCCCCTGACCCTGCTTTCTGTTTGTTTCTTTGTTTGATATTTTTATTTATTTGCAAGCAGAGAGAGATAGAGGGAAGAAAGACGGAGAGAATGGGTATGCCAGGGCCTCCAGCTGCTGCAAATGAACTCCAGATGTACATGCCACCTTGTGCATCTGGCTTTACATGTGTACTGGGGATTTGAACCCAGGACATCAGGCTTTGCAAGTAAGCACCTATAATTGCTGAGTCATCTCTCCGGCCTTTTTTCCCCTTTTTAATGCCTACCTATATTTTCCAAATTTCCTTCATAAGTATGTACTATTTCTATAGCAAAGAAAGGGACAAAAATGAAATCACGCAATGCAGAGAAAAAGAAAGAAAACAACCAGATAAACAAACCTCTTCCCTCAAAGACTCAGGTTTGTTTGAGAAGAACCCCCTCCCCCTTTTTTTTTTTTTTTTTTTTTTGGTTTATCGAGGTAGGGTCTTGCTCTAGTCCAGGTTGGCCTGGAATTCACTATGTAGTCTCAGACTGGCCTTGAACTCATGGCAATCCTCCTACCTCTGCCTCCTGAGTGCTGGGATTAAAGGCGTGTGCCACCACGCCCAGCTAAGAAACCCTATCTTATTGACTTGTTTTCATTTCATTGGTGTCTCCAAAAATAATAACAGCAATCATTCAGCTAACCTGTAGGCAGTAGACAAGTAATTGTCAACCAGCCTGGCTCTCCTGTGATGACGAAGGAGAAATGGGAGCAGTAATTTTTTAATTTTTTGATCTTTATAGATGATATGAGAGATAGCAGCCATGAGTCACCATTTCATGGGGACAGTGCACTGCTCCTTTGTGGCCCTTGTTTTAATCTGTCGTTCTCTCAAATAAATAAAAATATTTAAAATTTTTTTATTGTGTTGAGTTCCATTGTGTTGAGAAACTCTTCAAAATAAAACACCTCTTAGATAACATTAAAGGCCATCCATTCACACTGTCCAACTACTTGCCAGTTTTTTGGGGGTGGGTGGGGTGGGGAAAAGGCCTTTTAAGGCCATCTAAAATAATTGCAAAGTCATAGTTCGGAACAGAATATGTTAAATGAAGAGAAGGGATCATTTGCCTTTTTCCCTGGCTGGATGGTAATAGTGCTTATAAATTATACTTCGAGCCAACATTTGGTAAGAAAGGGAAGATTGTGAGAATAATCTAAAGCCTTCTATCTGAGCCTTAAACACTTCAAACAACTGCACTTGTTATTTATTCTGCATCCTACCCTGGTCCTGAATTGTAGAGAAGAGTCAGTAAACACCCTCAAAACTAGCCAAGGAAACAAAATTAATTATAATTGGCAGACAAGATAATGATCTATATAATGTTGAAACATAAAGTCAATCGGGGCAAAATTTATAATGAAAGAACACTAATGTTCAGGCTACAAATCATGGAATAAATCCAAAAAGAATTCCCAGGCATGATGATGTAAGCCTAGCTGGTCACAGGTCATGAAATCAGAAACATGGACTTAAATCGAAAATACTGCTGATTTTTTTCCTTAAGCACAATTGGACAAACTAGCAATCTGGTCTTTAAGCTGTAACTACAGGCATTTAGTCTGTTGGAAGAGAAATGTGAGTTTTCCTCCCAGATATGTATGTGAAGGGTTTTTCTCAGGAGACATGTCAAACGGGCAGTCCTTGGAAAACTCCAAAACCACTGGCTAAGTTTTTTGAATTTTTTAATTAAAAATTATTTATTTATTTGCAAGCTGAGAGAGATAGACAGAATATAGACAGACAGAGGCCTTCAGCCACTGCAAACAAACTCCAGATGCATGCTCCTCCTGTGAACCTGGTTTTACCTGAGTAGTGGGGAATCAAACTCAGGCCATTAGGCTTTGCAGGCAAATGCCTTAAGCACTGAGCCATCTCTCCAGCCCAGTTTTTTGAACTTTGGATCCAAATTTTATGTAACAGCTCTGGAATTAAATATTAATATTACCACAATCTACCTCTTGATTACTTTTCCTGAGATATAGCTGATGAAAAGAAAGAAAAGACAGCTAGAGGAAAGATGCCTATAATTGCCTTTCATTATTTCAAGTGATCCTTTAAAACATTCACCATATTTCATTACATTAGAAAGCAATGTTGAAGCATAAAGACTTATAGAGTGGGCTGGAGAGCTGTCTTGGCCTTTAAAGGCACTTGCTTGCAAAGCCTGATGGTGAGGGTTCCATTCCCCAGTACCCATGTAAAGCCAGATGCACAAAGTGGTGCATGTATCTGGAGTTTCTCTGCATTGGCAGCCATACTCATACACACACTCTCTCTCTGCTTGCAAATAAATAAAAATATTTTTTAAAAATTTATACACTAGTCAGGTGTGGTGGCACCCTCCTTTAATCCCAGCACTTAGGAGGCAGAGGGTGGAGGATCACCATGAGTTCTAGGTCACCTTGAGACTACAGAGTGAATTCCAAGTCAGCCTGGGCTAGAGAGAGACACTACCTCAAAAAAACAAACAACAACAACAACAA